>JAOANR010000010.1:24467606-24685952 GCA_030278955.1 Hygrophila difformis
TTCAAGTTCTTCAGATTTGTAATTCAATTTCGCAGTATATTTTCTTCGGAATATTTTAGTAGATTAGTTTGAGGATACACTGGAAGAAGAATTGCTATCGGAATACTTGTTCATCCATTACGACAATCACCATCTAACTTCCGACTTCTTCGCTCACCTTCGCATTATTCTGACTGCAATCAGATTTCCAGGTGTATTCGTTTTTAATTCTTTGTTATTCAAGATACATGAAGAATGATCAGTTATCAAATCGTGCATTTCTTATCTTTCTGGTTACAATTCTCGAAGAATATTAGAAATCCATTGTTTTTCAATTCTGTTTCAGAGAAGTATAAACCTTAATTACAATATTCATTTTTTTTGGAATTTGCATCACATCGATAATTGATTCTCGAAGATCATAATACTTTCATATCTTTAACTCGTAATTTGCTCGTTCCGATTACGCAAGAAGTTTGGATATTGTAACTGAGTTAGGTATGAACTGGCAGAATTGTCAATTCATTTGATTCCCTGTTGATATTATGTCTCGATCACAAATTTGGAAGAAATCACAGAGATTAATGTTCAGAACTCTAAAAGGTTCCTAAAGACCCATGCAGTGTTAATCATCACATGATAATTTTTAAGAATTAACAACTTTGAGTTTACGAATTTGGATGTGAAAGGTCCTGTTCTCATTATTTTCTGAACAGAAATCCCAGAGGATAGTTATGACAGTTATAAGACTTGATCATTTACTTCACCTAAAGATAAAGCCACGCTTCATCTTAAAAGATGACGCGAGGAGATATTCAGATAACTTTGTTTTAAGAGAGGCTATTTCAATACTCTCGCGATGTCATTTCGACAAAGCGAGAGAACCAACTTATAATAGCAACAGAATTGATTCCCATTTCTTGGGGCATCAACTACTCACTTCTACTTCTTATAAATATATAACCCCTATCTTATAAGTAGGAATTGGACACCTCGCCGCATTCTTATAAAAATTACTGCGAGGCATTCAGTTCTTTGTATAAACAAAATCTGAGGAACATTCTTTGAACATTAACTCCCTCCACGCTGTACAGACATAGCGTGCGGAAAATTGGAATGTTCATAGTTTGAAACCCAAAGTAGTTACTGCGAGCTATTTTGGACACCTATTTTGCAGAATTATTTCTCAAATCTTTTTCATAGGAAAGTGATTTCCTAATTCTGTCTAGTTTCCATTGTATATTTTGGAAACACTCTATCATTTTGATTAAGAGGACTCAGAGCCCTCATCGTTTCCTTATACATATAATATTACCTATACATATGATATTTTGGGATATTTCTCAGTTTATGATGAGTAATTTTACTTTACAATTACAGACTCACAATTCATATTACTATTTTCATTAGTACATTGAGAAAGATGATGATATAAGTTTTCTCAATCATTATTTACTCAGGTTAATGAAGAACAAACTTGTTCTTTAGTTGGACATTTAGTACCTGTCGTTTAAAAGGAAAGATGTTTCAGAAACCATCTTTTGTCCCAATAATTAGTGGAGTTTTAGGAAGATTAATTTCCAGGGTTCATAGCTTTATAGTTTCCACTATATGCTATGGGTAGGAGATTAAATATTCTTTCTACAGTCTTACTAATCCTGAGTTAAATCATGGGTATTTGGAATTGTTTACAGAGATTTCTCAAGCTAAAGCATCTATATGAATCTAAATGGTCTGGATAAGTCAAGGATTTTAAATAGCAATTTTATCTTGATATACTTACAGGACTATTACTTCTTACAACTACTTGAAGGAATTACTCTGAGGAGTCAAGTCTTATGAAAACATTGGATGATAGATTTAAATACTTCCTTTTTCACTTCTTGTAGAGGACATCCAATATAGGGTCATGAGACCAGTTGACTCAGAGTAGTAAAAAGAACAACTTCAAGTTCAGATGAATATAAGATGATTTAGAAGTGACCTTGAGTTGTCAAAGGCTTAATCTGAGTCCGAAAGAAATAGATTAAGTGACAGTTCTAAGAAGCTTGTTGTCACAGAATGAGTCTGACCGATCATCCTGCGGTAACAGTATCCTATGATTTCAGTGCTTAGAATGTCATGACACTGAATCACAAGTACGTGTCTTGGGAAGTGATTTAAGACATGAAGATTTGATTAAGTTGCATAGAGGATTTGTCTATCTCGATGAACTTTCATTTTGTTTTAACCATTGAAGTATGATATTCTCATCATATTCTTATTTCGTTTATTTGATTTGGTCCACATTATTTTAAACTCATAAACATAATCATAACACTCAACATCATTTCAATTGTTTTCTTTATTATTGTTTACAGCTTTATACACTTACATTACAGCATTAAATTCTTAGTCATCATCATTACACCATCCTTAAACCAAGAGCAGAAACAGGTTCTAAAACTAATAATCCTATTAAAACGCTTCTATCGTGTAACTCTCTAATGAACGATCCCGACAATAAAAATAAATATTGCAGCTTGATACCGTGCGCTTTCGGTAGGAAAAATTAGGCAAGCTCTTTAACAGTCCTAACGGAGTATAGTATAAAGGCTTTCGGGGGGCATTGCAGCGGGTTTTACATCAAAGCTTCATCTATCCTAAACTAAGGCATGGTAGATCTTCTCTAATTTTAATCCAAACTCAGATTATGAGCATAATACTTAGTAGAGATATTCGCAAACGTTTCCATCCTAATTCTAAGGCATCCTCATTATACGCAGGGAATCTGTACACACAGAGTTCCCAATACTAAGGCAACATAGACTGTACTAGTCTATTTCTAATTTCAATTTATTTATAATAATAATAATAATAATAATAATAATAATAATAATAATAATAATAATAATAATAATTAATGTTTCGAATCCCTATATAACCTACGTCCCCCAATGCCCAAGAATAGAATTGATAAAATAGTTGTAGTAAATGTTATTGGGAAGAGAAAGTTAAAAATTAATAAAATAATAGTATAATATTATACAGCCTTTTCACATTTCCCCATACTCATAATTACTGCTCATCTTCCCCTTTGTGTTGCCCTTCTGATTTTTGCACCGCACCTCACCGACCGCCTACCTCTCCCCCTTGTGCGCCTGTTCCGCCGCTCCCTTCTACAGCTTCCCGTCGTGGTTCGCGATTCTCAAAAGAGTCGAGTCGGTGTCGGATCGCCGGACACGGAATCCGACACGTGTCCGGTGTCGTGTCCGGCATAAAAACGTGTCCCCACACGATTCTCAACCCTAAGTAGGGTGTCCGAGTTTCATAGCTACCTTATAAGAATCCTGCATCCTCATTTTCCTCGTGGAATACATCAAAATGTGTCATTACTTTCATATGGTACATAATTCAACACAAGTTGAAAAGTTACAGCATGAATTACGCTGCATCAGCATGGTTTTTGACAGATTTCGCATGTACTGAAACAAACAAAACATACTTAGCTAAAATTTAGACAAGTAAAACCAGCTTCAACGCATTTAGAACAAATACAACATGTATCGAAACAAGTGCATATACAACTAGCTTTAGCACAGTTAAAACAGAAACCTCATTACCAAATTGTTATAAAGCTCAAACTTGTTTACCCAAATTGGCCGGAATACATCAACATAAATGTTAACCCAACAAAAATATTAAGACCCATATTTGATAGTCCAATGTTGAAGGCCATTTGTTTTGTGTGGATTGCTCGGCCCAGTCTGTGATGAAAATATATCCGGAAGAGGGGACACATCCTCTAAGCCCAGTTGGTGAAAATACATCCGGAGGAGAGGACGCGTGGCCCAGAAGATATATCCGGAAGAAATGACACATCTTCAAGGCCCAGTCTCTGCAGTCTGTGAAGATGCCTAGAGGGCACATCCTCAAGGTTTAGGGTTTCACACATAAGGAAACATATCAAGGAGGCCTCATCTAGAGGAAGTGAATCAGAGTGAAGCAACCCTAGAAGGAAACGTAGAGAGGAGATCACGCCAGATACGGAAATGAATCGAGAAGAGGTCGAGTGGACTCGTAGCTTGAGGACTCCTCACCACTATATATACACAAAGCGGCATCATGAGCAAGACACCTCCAACACTCCCCAGAGAGCCGTTTTTATTTTACTTTACTTTCTTTACAGCTTTTCCGCATTTTACTGCTTTCAGTGTTTTTTCCAATTCCTTTACAGCTTTTCTTTCAATTCCTGTAATTTGTCTTCTATTTTTTCTGTAATCTTTCCCCCGAGTTCATCAACAATAGAGAAATCTTTTCTCCCAAATTTCACGGTTAACAATAAAAAATTCACAATAAAACACCATCTTGTCCCCAATGTGATTAAGAATATTGAAGCTCCTTCATAAAACCCACCCCATTCGGAATAATCAAATGATTTTGCAAAAAAATAAGCAATGCAAATAACCAACTCAAACACATACTTTGAAAATTGAAACAAAACAGAATGACTGCCCAAAAATCATGAAACCGAAGAAGCCAACCCCGCAATATATACTTTGGGGATTATTCACCCACGTATTCATAATACCACACACCCACTAAAAGTCACACAATGTTCGACCTCAAAAGAAATCTGTGGCATTGACACGCACGCACACACACATCACACCAAACATGGTTACCACACAATAATTGGAGGATACAATACCCACTACACTAGTTAAGAAACCTCACCTTTCTTCGACACTGGTCGCCAGACGTTGTCCGCCTGCCATGGTGGAGTTGACACAGAATGCTAGTAAATCATATAGGAATTTAAAAAAACATATGGGTGGCAGCTAAACTATTCCGCCTCCGCTTTAGAGATTGTCGTAGCCACCGGTGGTAGCTATGGATTAATGCGGAGCCTAAGATTTTTTAATCAATGAGTGGAAGAGGAGCACTACGTCGGAGAGGGGAAGAAGTGCAGTTGCGTGAATGGTAGAATAGGAAAATTGAAAATTGAATTAGGGATTAGTAAATAAAAACAAAAAAAAAAAAAAACAAAAAAACGTTACACATTTAGCACATACACAAAAAATATACTCCTACATCATACTATACGACGAATTATGGAAAAATTTCATTTTCTTGCATAGATCCACCCCACTATAAGAACAAAAGTTACCAAAACTACAGGAGTATAATTATTACCCATCCTTGCCGTTAATAACTTCCTATTTGGACTTTTTACACTATCTATGTTGCACGTTTGACCTAAATTTTTGTGCAAGTATATAAGAAAAAATATAATCAAATAAGATCTTGTTAGATTGTCTTTTTGCATAGTATTAGAATATATATTAAATGTTAAATAAATGTATTAGACTGCGTGTTCAAAACTTTTGAGACAGAATTAATAAACACATGGAGTACAATATAATTAGTAATTAAAACTCACCTATTAATGGTAACAACTCAAATACACTAAACAACATATATTTACAAATTAATCTTTTTAGACCAAAACTGCCTCCTATATACATTGTTCGACTTACCAGATGAAATCCAAAATTAAGATTTTAAAGAAGGAAGCTTTTCTTCTTATTCCCCCTCATCAACTTTTTGTCGGAGCATTTCTCAAAACACTTTTCAATTGCAAAAATAAGATTGGTTATTCAATCGTACATATACTCCATCTCAATTATTAGCCCATCACACAAAATATTCACACAATCGGGCGGAAGATACTAGTAGTACCACCACAACTTTAATAACACAATGCAACTTCTAATTTATTTTCATGTACAAAATTATGTTCTTCATCTTTTTCCTCTGACTTGCTCCTCCAATTTGCATCATCTTCTTCCACACAACAGTTCTACCACTTCTTTTAGCCAAAATTCTTCCAACTGCTAAAGCCTAGTAAAGGTAACTTTTCTTTTGATTTTTACCTTAATAGTTCCAATTACACCCTCCACAGGTAATGATTCTCTTTTTTGCCCCACTTTGTGCTTTTAAAATACTACATTTTTTCTTAATAATTGCTATATTTCTATTTTCGCGCAATGCAAAATACATTTTTAATCATTAATAACTCAAATTGTATATAAATAAATCTTATAAACATTTGATTTTCTAAAACCACATTATTAGATGAATCCAACATTTGGTCAAAGTTATTCAATGAACAATTACAATTATGCAAATGTAATAAATAGAAGTATAAAGGAATGAAGGAAGTATTTGGTAGTTCTATAAAATTCAGTGTAACGTTCAACAAATATAAAAACACGTAAATAAATTTACCAAATGGGTAAAATAATTATTATTATTAGCAGCCATCAACACCATTCCCCATTGTTTAATAATTTTGAGGGATTTCAAGCTTTAATATAAAACTCATAGAAAAGTGCATTAGAGAAAGTCATGGTAAGTTCAATACTGGAATGTGGATCAAACCAAACTTAATCAAATTTAAAATTTTCAAATCAATATTTTGGGTCAGAAATTTTAAATCACGAAAGGGATTAACTTGTACTTTACCCTCTAATTTTACTTAATATGTTGAAAAAATAAATAAAATAAAGTATATAATCATATACCAAACTATTTTTTTAATAATAAAAAGTACAGACACCACCCTTCTAAATGCAAGGGCAATGACACCTTCATACAGGACAAACAGCTCGCAATCGCTGCTCCAATAACTATCATCACATCACTATTATACTTACAACTCAAGCCTAAATTTACACACCGGACTGAAGACTGATCACAAGGTAAAACTACATATTGCTAGCTAGTTTACAAAATCATCTTCACAGTTCACATGCTTCACCTTTAACTCAGCACTATAAGGGACCAGAAAGAAAATGGCATGCTACACAAACACGTTGGCACTTCCATATAACATTAATTTGTATTGAATGCTTTGTGCCTATTCATGAAACTGCCCTTTGTTCCGGATCCATAAAGTCTTTCCTCGCGAAATTTCTAGAATGATTCTGCAACAAGATACAAGCAAATGAGGAAAGTTCAAATGATAAGGCACTGTTTAATTAAAAGTGCTCAATTAATTTTCTTATGACAGAAGAAATGGTGTATAACTCATCATTAAGTACATCTATATTACACAAACTAAATGCCAAACCCCAATGTCACACATTACCGAAGAATGCATATTGTTTGTTACCTGACCACCTATTTGTAAGATACTGTGAATATATAGCTACAATGCAACAAATGATAAAATTATGCTCCCCATTTATCTTACTGGAAGATCCAGTAAACTAAATTCTAAATAGCTACATGTAATTAATGTTTTGCTATATCTAGTTTTCATGAAGTTATGCAAGAACCATCTCACATTGTTCACATCAACTAATGATTTAAGTTATGACGACGTATCATCATGGATATTCCGTAAAAGCTAAGACACATGAAATCTAATAATCCAAGGATCATTATCAATATCCATGGACAACAAATTAAACATATATATGGATTTACCCTATCCACCTCCAAATTCCATAGCAAATTAAAATAATATATCTCCATTTGTTAGAAATCATATTAAAGATATTAAGGAAAAAAAAAACACTAAAATTCCCGAAATCACATATCGTTACCAATAGGAAACATAGATGATCATCAATTGATCATGGCCAAATTCATATATTTAAAAAAATTATTAAAATTCTCAAGGCATTGAAGGCCATTAATTACCCAATGGAAATTAATGAATGATTGGAGAATGGGAGATACCAACCTCAACAATTCGGGCGCGATAGTTTTTCAATAAAGGAAGATCGTTGTTTTCAGCTACATCCTCCGTGGCTTCCAAGGCGTTGCAATCCTTTGGGGTCTCGAAAAACGACAAGGAAAACTGCTTGGAAACGACCTCCACGTCAAAATAAATCAACCCGGAGCTAGGAATATCGACCCGGATACCCTTCACCGGCAGCCACAGAAACAGCTCCTCGGCCGCAACTCCCGACAAATTAGCAATCCTTCCATAATTGATGTTGCCGGAAATCTCGTGCTCAAACCTCAACCGTGTCTCGAATTTGGCATCGCAGGGGGACGGAGGTAGCAAACGAAGATGAAAACTGCCGGAGGAAGGATCAACGGTTACCTCTGAAATGGCCTTGGGGAAAATGCCAATTGGCAGACTATTTGATGTAAGAACGTCGTAAAAGGACGCGGCAGGAGAGGATTTCCATTGGTGGCCACTGAGAAGGGGCGCCGGGGCCTGTTCTACCGCCAACGACGAAGCTAGGCCTGGGATTATTTCCAATAACAGAAAGAATGCGATTAATGGATTATTACGCGAAGCCATATTCTGCATTTCGAGTGGAAACCGAAAAGAGAGAAAGGAGAGAAATTTGTCGATCACGAAATTAGGGTTTTGATAAAATGGAATTTCTTCATTTCTCCCTCGCCCCGTGATTCTGTGAATGAAGAAGAAAGAAATGAAAAATAAGAATATAACCTTTTTCTTGGGCGCTGCAACTAATAGCAATAGGTGGGGAATAACATCATTCTTTTTTCTTTTTCTTCAAATAAATGGTTGTTTAGGAATAAAAGCAAAATAAGATTATATAGCAAAAAAGAATATTGTGTAAAAAAAAAAATATATACTAGAAAATATTATAGAGATTCTCCCGTAGTTCCTCTATTATTTTTCAATATTGCACTCCACATATTTATAATAGTTAATAATTTATATTTTATAAAATTAAAAATTATAATATAAATTTACTAATATTATAAAGGTCGTCATTATGTGCCCATTTATTTTTCTTCTAAAACCAAATTATGTGCACCCTCCCCAAAATATAAATAATGCTTCCTCTGTGTTTTAAAGATTGCTACGGACCCACCAAGCACGCAGTACAATGCACATTTTAAATCATTAATAACTCAAATTCGGTATAAGTAAAAATTCTAAAATTCGATATTTAAAAACTACAAGATGAGACGAATCTAACAAGATCCACTTGACTATATTTTAACTTATACAACTATGAAAAAATTTTAAGTCAATGTATATGAGTGAACAGTAGCCATTTGTCAAACGTAACTAAAAAAAATGGAGGAAGTATATAAATGTTGAGGATACCCACACAAATGTATAACTTACCCTCATACAATTAAAATAGAAACATATTATTCTCATCTTATATAGTCACCCTGAACAGTGGTCATCCCACTTTTGCAACAGTAGTCGTCCCACCATTTGTTCAATTTCAAGCTTGTCAGGCCATATTAATGAGTTAGGTAGGTGTGGGGATGAAATTGTTGACAAGCTACTGTCAACAATTGCCTAACTTTCATTTCTTCACATTTCGTTGCTGGAAGTTCGCCTATAAATACCAGGCTCCATCATTTGCAGAACATCCCAGCAGAGAGAAAAACAAGGTAGTGCAATTATTGTGCTGCAAATTCTTTGTGAGAGAGTGTAGTGTTTGAGGCTTTTGTAAGTCTCCCTTGTCGAGTGGGTTTTGTGTGTCAGGAAATTATTTCCAAAACCCTTTTGTAATATTTCTCCCTCATAGTGAAATAATAATTCGGTGGGGCCCGGAGGACGTAGGCAAATTTTTGCCGAACCTTGTTAAATCTTGGTGTTCTCTTTATTGTTTAATTAATAGCTCTATTATTCGGGTATAATTTTAGTGGAAACCAACCCGATTTCCACAACAATTGGTATCAGAGCCTTGGTTGCATAGTATGCTTTGTGGTCGCAGCTAAGCTGATCTTCCACATCAGAAACGCATCTCAGTTGAGCTACCGTTTGTGAGCTATTAATTAAACTTTGAAGCAGAAATGGCGGATAGGTCCAGTGAAACGTCAACTTCAGATTCGAAGTCGTTGGTGACATCGTCATCACGGACGATGGTTTCAAATGCCAAATTTGATGTCGAAAAATTCGACGGTACCAATAATTTTGGTATGTGGCAGTGCGAGGTGTTGGACATCTTGTACCAGCAGGAGCTGGATGGGGCACTTGAAGAAACCAAACCAGATGGTGTTGATGATAAAGACTGGACGAGGATCAACCGTCTTGCGTGTGGTACAATTCGGCTATGTCTCTCAAAGGAGCAGAAGTATTCGCTTATGAGAGAGACGATGGCGCACAGACTGTGGAAAGAACTGGAGGATAAATTCATGAAAAAGAGCACGGAGAACAAGCTCTACATGAAGACGAAGCTGTATCGATTCCAGTATTTGCCCGGTACCACGATGAATGAACACATAACAAGATTATATTATTTGGTCACCGATTTATTGAATCTCGAAGAGAAGATAGATGACGTTGACAAGGCGCTGATACTGTTAGCTTCACTCCCCGATGAATACGAGCATATAATTGTTAGTATGCTGACTGTAAAGGAAACAATTTCCTTTAAAGAAGTTACCACTGCCTTATATTCTAACGAGATCAGGAAAAAGGATAAGTTAGAACACAGGAGTTCGACTGGTGAAGCCCATACCGTTCGGGGTCGTAGCCACAAGTACAAGCCAGAAAGAAGAGGCAGATCCCAGTCAAGAGGCAGAGTGTCAAAAGACGAATGTATCTTTTGTCGCGAGAAAGGACATTGGAAGAGAGATTGTCCGAAGCTGCAAAAGAAAAAGGGGAAAGCGGTAGCAGAGGCTTGTGTTGCTGATAGTGATGAGACAGAGTATTCTTTAGCTTGTGTCTCATCGGTAACGTGCACTGACGACTGGTTGCTAGACTTAGGATGCTCATTCCACATGTGTTCCAGGAAGGAGTGGTTTGTCAACTTTGAAAGTGTTGACGGTGGAGTTGTCTACCTAGCCAACAACGGATATTGCCAGATAGCTGGAGTTGGCTCAGTATATCTGAAGAACAACGATGGAACAACCAAGGTGCTGACGGAAGTTCGGTACATACCAAAATTTGCTAAGAACCTCATATCAGTGGGAGCCCTGGAAGCTAAAGGCCACTCCATCAACATTCAGAATGGGATTATGAAAGTGATCTCGGGAGCACTTGTAGTCATGAAAGGTATAAGGAAAAATAACTTATACCACTTCCAGGGAAATACAGTGGTTGGCATTGCAGCAGCAGTATCGGAAGCAGACAAGGAAGAGGAGATGACCAAGCTATGGCATATGAGGATTCGGCATGCTGGGGAAAAATCCTTGCAGACTCTGGCAAAGCAAGGATTATTAAAGGGTGCAAAGACTTGCAAACTTGAATTTTGCGAGCAATGTGTTCTGGGAAAGCAAACGCGGGTGAAGTTCGGAACAGCAATCCATAACACTAAAGGCATTATGGATTACATTCACTCAGATGTGTGGGGACCGACAAAGACAGTTTCCCTGGGAGGAAACCACTATTTTGTAACGTTTGTTGATGACTTTTCCCAGCGAGTATGGGTATATCCCATGCGAACAAAAAATGAAGCATTCGGGAAATTCCTCGCTTGGAAGAAAATGATGGAGAACCAGACCGGGAGGAAGATTAAAGTGCTTCGATCTGATAACGGCACAGAATATCGAAATGACCCTTTTTTCGATTTGTGCAAGAAGGAAGGTATTTCCCGACATTTCACTGTGGGGGACACGCCACAACAGAATGGGGTGGCTGAACGGATGAACCGAACCTTGTTGGAGAAAGTTCGGTGTATGTTGTCCAATGCTAATTTGGGCAAGCAGTTCTGGGCTGAAGCGGTGACATATGCGAGCCATCTAATCAATCGACTACCATCAACTGCACTTAAAGGCAAGACACCTTTGGAGGCATGGTTTGACAAACCTGCAAATGATTATGATTCTTTACGTGTGTTCGGTTCCGCTGCTTATTATCACGTGAAAGAATCAAAGCTGGATCCGAGAGCGAGAAAAGTTGTTTTCGTAGGGATATCTTCTGGAGTAAAAGGATATCGCCTATGGTGCCCGGAGATGAAAAAGGTGATCTTTAGCAGAGATGTTACCTTCAACGAATCGATAATGTTGAAGAAGGTAACCAAGCAGCAGCCGGATAGTACTCCCCAGCAGGTGGAGTATTATCCTCAACAGGTGGAGTTTCGGACATCTACAACCAGAGAGGTAGATGGTCAACCAATAGAAGACGATGGTCCAAGTACCGAAGAAGAGCCCAGATAAAGTGAGGTTTTAACCCAAGAACCTCAGGAGCAACAAGATATACCAATTGCAATGAGGAGGCCAAGAAGAGAAACTCGGAGACCTGCTCGATTTGAAAACATGTTGGCCTATGCACTTCCTGTTATTGAAGAAGGTATACCACAAACTTTTCTTGATGCAAGAATTAGCCCGGAAAAAGAAAAGTGGAAGAAAGCCATGGACGAGGAAATGCATTCCCTTGAAGCAAATCACACGTGGAAGCTAGCTAAACTCCCAGAGGGAAAGAAGGCAATTGGTTGCAAATGGGTCTATGCTCAGAAAGAGGGATTTTCAGAAAAGAATGGCGTTCGCTACAAGGCAAGATTCGTCGCTAAAGGCTATGCTCAAAAGGAGGGAATTTACAATGAGGTATTTTCCCCTGCTGTAAAACATTCATCCATTCGCATTTTATTGGCCTTAGTAGCGCAGTTTGACTTGGAACTAGTTCAAATGGATGTAAAGACGGCATTCTTACATGGTGATTTGGAGGAGGAAATCTATATGACCCAACCAGAAGGATTTGAAGTTGCTGGAAAAGAAGATTGGGTTTGCAGGTTGAACAAATCGCTTTATGGATTGAAACAATCTCCAAGGCAATGGTATAAGCGATTTGATCAATTCATGATTGGCCAGAAGTACACCAGAAGCAGTTTTGATCATTGTGTATATTTTCGTAAGCTACATGATGGATCTTTCATTTATCTTCTTCTATATGTAGATGACATGTTTATTGCTTCGAAACATAGAGGAGAGATAAACAGGTTGAAGTCCCAACTCAGCAAGGAGTTTGAAATGAAAGATCTCGGTGAAGCAAAGAAAATTCTCGGTATGGAAATAATGAGAGACAGGAAGAGGGGCACTCTGAGTTTGACTCAGAAGCAATATCTGAAGAAAGTATTGCAACGGTTTGGCATGACGAACAAAACCAAACCTGTAAGTTCACCGTTTGCTCCTCATTTCAAACATAGTGCTTCACAATGCCCGAAGACGAAAAAGGAACGAGAATACATGTCAAAGGTTCCTTATTCAAATGCGGTGAGTAGCTTGATGTATGCAATGGTGTGTACAAGGCCAGACATTTCACATGCAGTTGGAGTTGTGAGCAGGTATATGCATGATCCCGGCAAAGATCATTGGCAAGCTGTGAAATGGATTCTAAGGTATATCTTGAAAACCTTAGATATTGGGTTGATATTTGAGAAGACTAATGTTACTGGTCAACATATAGTTGGGTACTGTGATTCAGATTATGCAGGAGATCTGGATAAACGTCGATCAACTACTGGATACGTATTTACTCTTGCAAACGCACCAGTTAGTTGGAAGTCTACCTTACAGTCAACCGTTGCTTTGTCAACAACGAAGGCAGAATACATGGCCATTACAGAAGCTGTTAAGGAAGTCATTTGGTTACAGGGATTGCTGGATGACTTAGGAGTTGGTCAGAAACATGTAACAGTGTTCTGTGACAGTCAAAGTGCCATTCATCTAGCAAAGAACCAAGTGTATCATGCTAGAACAAAGCATATCGACGTGCGGTACCATTTTGTGCGGGAAATAATTGAAGAAGGTGGAGTCAAGGTACAAAAGATCAAGACCACCGAGAATCCTGCAGACATGTTGACGAAGGCTGTAACAGGTATCAAGTTCGGACATTGTTTGAACTTGATAAATGTCTCTAGAATTTGAAGTTCGCGCTGAAAAGCGCATTTGGTGGTCCTGCTGAATTTCGTAGTGAGAGAACCCTGAAGGAGATATTGTGATTGAAAATTAGGGATGCACCAAGGTGGAGATTTGAACAGTGGTCATCCCACTTTTGCAACAGTAGTCGTCCCACCATTTGTTCAATTTCAAGCTTGTCAGGCCATATTAATGAGTTAGGTAGGTGTGGGGATGAAATTGTTGACAAGCTACTGTCAACAATTGCCTAACTTTCATTTCTTCACATTTCGTTGCTGGAAGTTCGCCTATAAATACCAGGCTCCATCATTTGCAGAACATCCCAGCAAAGAGAAAAACAAGGCAGTGCAATTATTGTGCTGCAAATTATTTGTGAGAGAGTGTAGTGTTTGAGGCTTTTGTAAGTCTCCCTTGTCGAGTGGGTTTTGTGTGTCAGGAAATTATTTCTAAAACCATTTTGTAATATTTCTCCCTCATAGTGAAATAATAATTCGGTGGGGCCCGGAGGACGTAGGAAAATTTGTGCCGAACCTTGTTAAATCTTGGTGTTCTCTTTATTGTTTAATTAATAGCTCTATTATTCGGGTATAATTTTAGTGGAAACCAACCCGATTTCCACAACACACCCACTTAGAACAATACCAAACCCAACGAAAAAAAGAAAAGAAAAGCATAAGTGAAGAGCTTGAATGGACGAATTGTGAAAACGTCCGGATCAGGAAGTTGCGACAGCGTTTAAGCCAGTAGTGGCAGCGACAGATTACTCCAGGAAAGAGGTAAGCATTTCTTCCCCAAATATTTGAAGTTACATTGTTGGCCTGGGTTTGGCATCTTTGGTAAAGAAAGTTGTGAATTTAGATTGTTAGAGCAAACGGCCATGGACAGCGCTTGTGAAGTCGGAAAATGACTATTGCCGGCTGTTTCAGGCTGAATGAGAACACGATAGATGGCAGATTGGGCCATAGTACAATTTTCTTTTCTTTTCTTTCTTTATTTTTTATTTTTTATTTTTTTGGGGGGGGGGGGGGGAGGTCGATTTGGCCATCAATGGGCGAATTCTACCTTCAATTTCGGCCATCAATGGTCCAAATTGCTAGTTACGTATAGCTATTGATAGTCGTTTTTCCTATTATCAGGTTTAGGGTTAAAAACAACTTTATATCTACGTTTGAATCGTTAACTATTTTTGAAGTCTGTTTGTGAAATCTTGATCCTCATCTCGTAAGCTTTAAGTTTGTATATTATTTGTCCATTTTGGTTCATCATCGAGGAAGTTGCCATTTTACTATTCATCGTCTTCCTACTTGAGGTTTTCCTATGTTTTGTTCATTTTTGTTGTTTCTATTCATTGTGTGGATGCATTCACTATAACTTGGGAATCATGCCATATTTTTTCTCCTATGTAAATCCAACATATCTATCAATTTTATGGTTTATGATTATGCTTTTAATGGAGTTAGAGTTCAGAGAAGAAGATGAAGATGAAGATGAAGGAGATGGTGGTGGATGCCCCCAACATTTTCAATGGTGTCTGACTATAACATGTTTTATATAACCTATTAACAATAATTATGATATTTTCTCTGCTACTTAGGTGCCCCAGGCTCAGTATAAATGTTCTCATTTATAGCTCCCTTTACAATCCATCATCATCTGCATTGATTTCACTCTCATCTATCTATCGCCTGTATCCCACGCAGACATTTTTGGAAAAGCCTCATGCAGCTCCCTTAATTCGTTTACTCTCGTCATTGCAAAACTTGCTCGCTGTGAACTCGCTCTCACTCACAGCTCCGTCCCACTCTCTGCCCATCTCCGGCAACACCCAACTCACATCCCTTGTCACTCTCTCGCTTGCAACCATTTCCAGAAGCAGCATGAAGGTGCGGACTGCGGAGGCGAACAGACAAGGCGGAGTTGAGGTCGGTCGTGGGTGATTCGGCTGGCTTCAGAAGAAGGCTGGAGATGTGAGATAAGAAGGTTCGGACGACAACAATCCTACTTTGTTCATCCAAAAAAGAAACATTGGTTCCTGGATGATTTTATATGGTGACGGAGAAGTGATTGACGATGCTTTCACAGAGGGATGGTGTCTAATGGCCTTCAGATTGCTTTTAGATAAAATTAGGACCGAAGGGAGTGGGAGATATATCAAAAGAATGAAATTAGCAGCCAAAGTTCGGCGACGGAAGTGGTGATCGACGACAGAGGTGATGGCATCTACGGAGCTTCAGCAATGGCAGCGATGATCGCGGGCAGTGGTGAGCTTCGGTAGACGCTAAGGTTGTGACTTAGATGGAAGTGGAGAGAAAGGTGATGGGTGAAGGTGTTGAGTTGCTCAGTGAAGGTGAGTAGTAATCTGCCAAGGCCAGTTTGAACAAAACTGGAATGCTGAATGGGCCGAAAATCCCAGCCCGTGGGTTTTTCTTAGTTGGCCCACCACTCTTGGGCCTCAAATTTCTACTAATGGGCTCAACATTGATTAAGTAATTAGGATTCTAACATTAGCTTCAAATAATATTCTTCATTTTGGTTAATTAATAACCAAAGTCTTATAATTGTATTTAAGATAACATTGAGCTCGTAGCTCTTGAAATTAATTATGGACAATTCATATCTCATTTAAACTTTATTAATCAAGCATTGCTTCGAGAAATGTTATTATCCCTCTTCTAATGTCCAGCTCTTGTGTGGGTATCTCGCACCTTATCTTTTTGCTGATGATTTAATCTTATGCTCTTTGGTGGACAGGAATAATGTTCGATTGATTGCCGACACTTTATAATTTTTCAGTTGCTTCAGGATTAAACCTTAATCCCCATAAATAGTCCCTTCTCATTTCTTAGGCAGTAAATCATGTTGACAAAGAATGGAACTCTTCTACATTGAATATCAATGCCCTGAACTCTAAGGACTCCTATCTGGGGTTTCCTCTATTGCTTGGGAGATTTCGTTGCAGCAACTTCAATTTTATTTTGGATAAAATGGATGCTCGGTTGGAGGCTGGGCATGTAAACATTAAAATGAAGCCGGTGTCTTCCTCTATTTCGTGTCATGGAGTCTATTCCTACTTATATTATGCAATTGCATTGGCTTCCTGAAGCGGTATACAATGCTATTGAGTGGAATACTAACCATTTTTTATGGAAAGATCGCAATGGTAATGGGTTATTGTTGGTTAAATGGGATGTTGTGGCTAGGCCGCGGCATGGAGGAGGGTTGAGTCTTCGGAAGGCTAGACTCATGAATATTGCGTTACTGTGGAAACTTCTTTGGAGTGTGATGCATGCACCCGACAAACTCTGGGTTCAACTAATACATGGTCTTCTGCCTAGGATAGATCTTCCCTATTCGATCCAAACTCATCATCGTTCTAATTTGACAAAACTCTTTCAAAATTTGATTCATCACCTTAGAGGAGGCTTTACCATTCAGATAGGTTGTGGCAAGGCATCATTTTTTTTTTCAAGTGGTGGAAGGGAGAGCATCTTGTACCGTTCATGCTGTTTGTTGCTACTCAGGATATTAACATTCAAGTCAAGGGTGTAACTAAAACAGGTGTATGGAATTTGGAAGGCCTGGGTATACTATTATTCCACCATTCATCGAGCAGGAGATTTCATCTTCTCTTCCGCTATGTTTGCATAAGGATGTTCCAGATATTTGGGTTTGGAAGGAGAGTACTAATAGTATTTATTATGCTAAATCAACATATAACTTTCTCATCACAGGTGCTCAATTGAATTCCAACTGCAAATGGATTTGGCAGATAAAAATTCCAGAAAAGATTTGTTTCTTGCTATGGTTAATCTGTTATGATTCCTTGCCTATTAACGTGGTTAGATTCCATCAGCGCATTGCATCTTCTTCGCTATGTGTGATATGCGGCCATGAAAATGAGACTTGGACACATTGTTTCTTTTACTGCCCTTGGGTTCGACATATTTGGGATTCTTTCTAGATCATGGTGCCTCCTGATTGTGGCCAAATTTCGAAAGATGACATTAGAGGTTTTATGTGTGGCATAATCCGTACGTATGGGGTCCTTTTCGTGGCAGCTATTTGGGTTATTTGGCACGAGTGCAACGCTGGAGTATTCCAAGGTAAGCATAGAACTTTATGGTGCTCCGGAAGAGTATTCAAATTTTGGTTGAGGAGATATGTTGCACATATGAGAATAAAAATCCTCATTCGGTCCTAACTCGCTTAATGTGTCGGAATTATATGCAGTCCCAATGTACGATTCTTCATGTGGATGGGAGCTCCTGTGGTAACCCGGGATGTTCGTGATACGGATTCATAGTTCGTGAAGAGGATGGACATTGGATTGGGGTGGCTACGGCTTCTTGGGCTACTCTACCATCACTTTTGTCGAGCTCACAACGTTAGCTTCGGCACTTGAGTTTATTAAGAGACATGGTATCCAATGGGTTTGCTGCTACACAGATTCCATGACTACTATCAAATTGTTGGAGAATGGTCATTATTTTCATCCTCATGAGGCGCTTATTCAGAAGATCAAAGGGTTGAGAGATTCTTTCGAGGAATTTTCCTTGTACCTCATCTTGCGTGAAGGTAACAAGGTAGTTGATTGTTTGGCGAAGCATGGTGCATCGGAGGAAGAGTTCTTCACTACTTGGGGGTTCCCGCCCGATTTTGTTCTTGGGAACTTGACGGCGGACGCGTCGGCGTATGGTTCCCCATACTCTATCTTGTTTTTTTTCCGTTTTTATTTTTTCTTTTCTATTTCTTTTTCCTTTATTGTTACTTTTCTTAGCTGGCTTCGGCTCTTTCAAATAAAATGTGCAATTGAGTTTCGATCCTGATGTTGGAAAATCAATCTATACTGAACATGCATGATATTACAGATTTGTGCTACTTAGATGGAGAATTAATTTATTTCCATTTCGGTTAGAACACAACATTGGGAAGGCGATTTACAGGGCGGTCATGCTTTCCCTCAAATTATGCATGATTAAAACATTCTCATGAATGATGATTCTCCCATTATTGACTGAGTGAATACTGAGCTCCAAACCTAGGATATAACATTGTGGAAATATGATGTTATATTAGTGTGACTTGACGTGTGCCCAACTCCTGGACTTACTCTCACTTATGAGAAATGAGATGTTCACAGGACATATTGTAAATGTATGTTACATGATAATGTACTCGCGATAGTGTCCTAGTCAGCGTATGGCTATTAAAGGGTTTATGTAGCATGGTGTTAAAGTAGCAGGAATGTCGTTGGTCGTTCGGCAGAAGTACCCGCTTCGATTTATTCATGTGCGATGCGTCATAATTTTTGTTTGGAAATAACATGTGGTATGGATATAGCGTAAGGGTGTGGTGCGAACGGATGGAGTGTGTGGACGTGCGGATGCTCTCTTCCATCGTTGATCCATTTTTACATCCAACTGTAATACCCCAGATTTTATCAACGTCCAAAGGAATAAAATTTATTCCGATCAATGTCGAAATATCTCCGAGAAGAAGAAAATAATTTATCACAATAAATTATTGCTCGGAAATGAAACGCCGACAGATTCAAAATTCAAATTGGAATAAAAGAGGGAAAGGAAGCCCGAAGACATTCCATGAATTGAATCAAAATAATTGGAATTAAATTCAACAAGGAAAATAATTCTAATTCCAAGAACCCGTGAAGTCGGAAGAAATTTAATTACACAAGTTATTGCACGGGAGTCAAAAGACGACGAATTGGAAGCCGACGAACCCGAGACCGACGGACTTAAGATTTCAAACATGAAATTCATTTGAGTCGAGATAAATTTAAGATAAGAGTTTATGATCCGAGAATGACCCGAAAAATCGAGCCCGAAAACGTAGGAGGACAGAAGTCCGAAATAGAGGAGAAAAGGCCCGACGGGATCGCACGGCCCAGTCCGGACGCACGGCCCAGACCAGGCCGCGCGCCCTCCGCGCTGGGTTTGGCTAAAAACCGCGCCAACCCCGCGCCACCAAACAGGCAGCAGCAATCAATGTGATTTCGGGCGATTTCTTGCCATATTTCGACTCCCCGACTTTGGAAACTCAATCCTAAGCAAAGGGAAAGTTATATGGACGGGTTGAGGGGATTGGACACTCATAACTAACCCTAATTTTCGAAATGCCAGCCCCCAAGTCCTCCCAAAACTCTCAAAGCTTCTCCCTTGTTCATTCAAAACCGATCCGACGACTTTCCGATCACTTTCCGGCGACGAAAATCGACGAAGAAGGCGTGGAGAGCAACATCTCTAGTGTTCCAGATTGTGGTAAGTTGTCCATAGGCTTTCGTTTAAGTTTATGAGTCCAAAAATCCGATCTAACCCTAGATTTTTACTTTCGACTTCGTTTCGGGGCCAACGGAAAGGAGACGGAGTAATCGGGACGTGTTCGTTGCAAGCGTGGGCGCCGCGATCGATCCGAAAATGTCCTAGACATCATCCCCACTGTAAGTTAATACTTACTTGGTTTTGGGTGACTTAAAATGCAACCAAACATATGGATTTAATAACTCTAAAATCTGTCAACACGAAAAACCCTCGGCGCAACAATTTTGTGTGAATTTTTCGAACCCTTAAAACTGCTCAAACGGGAAAACTTAAAACATGAAAAACGTTCCTAAGACATAGATCTAGTTCGTGTAAAATTTTCATAATTTTCCATTGTGTTTTGATATCCGAAAGCGGCCGAGAACCAACCTGTCTTGAGATTCGAACTTGAAACTGTGATAGATTTGAAATCGGACCAAAACCCCTATTTCGAGAGTTCAAACCGAAAAACTCAAAACTAGACTTTTAATCCCAACACATTAGTCTAGGTTGTGTAAAAATTTCAGACATTTTCGTCGATGTTTGCTATTTCAAATTGCATCGAACATGAACTGTTTTGACAAAACATTTTCGAAATCTGCCTGTGAATATATCCGAATTTGATGAACCCGTTTCTATATTTTCTAGTCCGATTTGATCTTTGCAATATAAATGAAAGTTGTAGATAATCATGTCTAGTATGTGCATATAAAATTTCAGAATTTTTGGAGTCCATTTGATATGTTAAAATGTCGAATCTTTGAACTATGCCAAACCTGAATCCGGACAGAACACTGCTTGCGAAACAAACTCGATTTTTGACATGTTTCCTCAACTTATTTCGAAAAAGTTAAAACATGAAAGTTGTTCGTTAGGGTGTTTTGGATATACTGTGAAAATATCAGAATTTTTGGACTTGAAATGAATTTTTGAATTAAAAAGGCGTAAACTGTGACGCCAAGTTATTTTTAAATCGAAGAGATTTTGAAATATCGAAACAAACGGTCGAGACCTTGAAATACGATATATCTATACTTTTGAAAAATCCCGTTACACTAAATTAAAACATATGAGATACTTGGCTATGTAGGGGGTGAGTGCTCGATAGAGTGCCCCTCTAGCTTTTCGCATCGTGCCTAGACGGACGAGTGTGACCTATGTAGGGGGTGAGTGCTCGATGGAGTGCCCCTCTAGCTTTTCGCTTCGTGCCAAAACGGCCGAGAGTGACCGACGTAGGGGGAAATGCTCAATAGAACGCCCCCTAGCTTTTCGCTTCGTGCCAAAACGGCCGAGGGTGAATGTTATGAGAAATTGTGCCAAAACGGCCAATGAAATACTTGAAATACGACACGGCTGCGGCCGCCAGATCACCGGCTATACGAGATACTTACGAAACGGCTGCGGCCGCCGGATCACCGGCTATACGAGATACTTACGAAACGGCTGCGGCCGCCGGATCACCGGCTATACAAAACATTGAGAAATGGTTACGTAACGGGGAAATAAAAGATTTAATATTTTTAAAATATTTATTTATTTATGCATGCCTTTAAATTATGCATTTAAATTATGTCTTTAAATTTCATATCATGACTAAATGGTTATTGTGGATTAAAGGCATGTCAAGTACACAATTTAAGTATTATTTCCTTTAAATTGGTAAAATTTGTAAATGGAATATTTTTGTATGCATGCTTAGGAGAAAAATTTAATTATTTAAATTATGTGTGTTAAATTATGAACGTGTGTTAAACCCCTTTTTCATGTGTGTTAAATTATGAACGTGTGGAAATCCTTGCCTTTTAAATTATGTAATTAAATTATTATTAGTAGATGAATTAAAATTTAAATCATGTCTCGCATGCATATGTTTTTATTAAATTTAATTAAAGGCTTTGAAACCCCTAGATCATGCTAGGTGTTAACTTACTCAGCACGTTTTGCTGACCCAAACCATTTTTCCCCTTTTTTCTTTCAGAGTATGAGGATTATGCATCATCATATGCATACATGGGAACATTTGGGGAAAAACTCTATTTTAAATTCCTACATTTAGTTACGACTTGCATGAACGGGCCTGTTTAACCCGTGTTTTGGCCATGTTGGCCCTATATTTAAATTCCGCTGCAATACATGTATTTAAATATTATTCTCCGCTGCAACTTTGATATTATTATTTTTAAATTATATTACGATGGGATGTTTGAATGATTTAAATTCTGAAAAACCATAGCCTTGCATCTCTTTAGCAAGCTCGGAGAAACCGTGTCTTGTTAGGGAGGTGTGGCGGTGACATCCCGGCCTGGGTTATCAAATCCGGGGTGTTACAAAGTGGTATCAGAGCCCGGTTTATTTTTAAAACTAGTATTATTATTTTTAAACTATTACGAGTATTATTTTTAAACTAGTATTATATCTAAAAATCCATTATTATTTTTAAACTAACATTTTTTAGCCCAAATTTTTTTTCTAAGCCCTAACTTTAGCCCAAATTTATTATTTTAAATCCCAAACCTTTTGAGCCCAAAATTTATTTTTCCTAGCCCAAATCTTTAGCCCAATATTTAATTACTATGTTGGCCCAATTATTTTGGCCCAATAACCTTGTTTTTACTTAAAGCCCAAATAATTTATTTCCTTCGGCCCAATATAGTGGCCCAAACCTTTTATCCTTATTTTAATCTATCCATGGAATAAATTTATTTTTAAAACCCATGGATAAATAAATGCACGCATTAAATTTTTATTGGGGGGATTACATATGCATATGCATACATAAATATCTGTACTAACCTCTTATGTGAATCATATGTGACACCTAAACTTCTCACTCCAGTGTTCGACATGACCTTGAGACTTGACTTAGAAGCGTTAACTTGAGACTAACTTTGCCCTAGTCCTAGATCTTGATCACTTAGAAACTCATCTTCGCGTGCTTAATAACAGAAAATGGCACCTAGGAGAAAGCCGAGGAAAGTAAGTCCAAACGGCACTGACACTGACCTCCCAAGCGCACCTAACAACAATGAGATTCCTCCGAACATAGGAGATCGAGCGCCTCATCTTCCCAACAATATGGATAAACGTTTAAGGATGGTAGAAGAAGTACTCGTAGTATTAGGAAACGCCGAGGTGCATAGGGCACAAGCGGCAATACCTCCGCCAGTAGCTCGAGACAACTATCTAGCTTTGGTAAATCCTTATCAACCGCCACACTATGATGGGGAGGAAGATCCCGCCAAACTAGAGGAGTGGATCCGTACGTTCGATAGACTCTTAAACGCTATCAAATGCCCTAATGAGGAAAAGATACGTGTAGCAACTTACTACTTAGGAGTTGAAGCCGATGAGTGGTGGCAAAACCTCCAGAGGAAATTAGTGGAAGACGAGAAAGCCTACACTTGGGAAGAGTTTAAGGAAGCTCTGAGGGAGAGGTTCTACCCATTAAGCACCAAAGCGATGAAGTACGAGGAATTCATTAACCTAAGGCAAGGCGCACAGACAGTGCAAGAGTACTACACCAAATTCAAGGAGCTAGTACGATTTGCTACGAGGCTAGTACCAACTGACTCCGACAAGGCTCAGAAATTTGAGATGGGGTTAAACCTGGCCATTAGGGAAGTAATCACGGGGGTACACTACTCTGACGCACAAGCTGTTTATGATCGTGCGGTAGCGGTTGCACGAGTTCAGGGACTGAAGCGGAAGGCGATAGATGAGTCTAGCCAAGGTCCCCAAGCACAAGACAAGAGAGGTAAGGACCGCGGAGCTGATAAAGACTCGGGTAGGAATAACCTTCGCAAAGGCCCAAATGGACCAGCCCAAGGCAACGATGGAGGCAATAATAGAAGGATTTTCACCCGTAAAGGCTACGTGCCCCGATGCCTAAGCTGTAACCAACCTCATCTGGTGAGGGGATGCCCTCAACCCGACACCTGCTTCCGATGTGGTCGACGTGGACATCGGATGAAAGAATGTCGAACCCAGATTAAGAATATAACCAAAAGAGATGACCTGGTCGTTGGACCTAACTAGCCACAAATAACCAAGGGGGACTCATGGGACGTTCAATGTGGTGAATAAAGCGGACATACCTGTGCTAGGCAACGATACTCGAACCTTCGTGGGAATAATGTGTAGGCAGTTATGGGGACATAACAGTAATCTTAAGGGGGGGAGGATGTAATACCCCGTAAGAACGCATAAGCACTTATTTTTGAAACCCGAATATTTTGTATCCAAATAAACAAATTCAAATTGTTTTGAACTACGTCATGGCTTGATCCCTTCACCGGGTACGTAGGCAACTCGGAAATTTCAATTCTGGTTTCAGTCAAACAATAATCAAACAACAAACAATCAACAATCGAACAAAAATTCAATAACACAATATCGCAAAATAATAAAGTAAACAAAAGGACCATAACTCTTAGCGCGAGAAAAGCCGAAACACAACTTCGAGGGCGAAGTTGATTCTTAAGGGGGGTAGACTGTAATACCCCAGATTTTATCAACGTCCAAAGGAATAAAATTTATTCCGATCAATGTCGAAATATCTCCGAGAAGAAGAAAATAATTTATCACAATAAATTATTGCTCGGAAATGAAACGCCGACAGATTCAAAATTCAAATTGGAATAAAAGAGGGAAAGGAAGCCCGAAGACATTCCATGAATTGAATCAAAATAATTGGAATTAAATTCAAGAAGGAAAATAATTCTAATTCCAAGAACCCGTGAAGTCGGAAGAAATTTAATTACACAAGTTATTGCACGGGAGTCAAAAGACGACGAATTGGAAGCCGACGAACCCGAGACCGACGGACTTAAGATTTCAAACATGAAATTCATTTGAGTCGAGATAAATTTAAGATAAGAGTTTATGATCCGAGAATGACCCGAAAAATCGAGCCCGAAAACGTAGGAGGACAGAAGTCCGAAAGAGAGGAGAAAAGGCCCGACGGGATCGCACGGCCCAGTCCGGACGCACGGCCCAGACCAGGCCGCGCGCCCTCCGCGCTGGGTTTGGCTAAAAACCGCGCCAACCCCGCGCCACCAAACAGGCAGCAGCAATCAATGTGATTTCGGGCGATTTCTTGCCATATTTCGACTCCCCGACTTTGGAAACTCAATCCTAAGCAAAGGGAAAGTTATATGGACGGGTTGAGGGGATTGGACACTCATAACTAACCGTAATTTTCGAAATGGCAGCCCCCAAGTCCTCCCAAAACTCTCAAAGCTTCTCCCTTGTTCATTCAAAACCGATCCGACGACTTTCCGATCACTTTCCGGCGACGAAAATCGACGAAGAAGGCGTGGAGAGCAACATCTCTAGTGTTCCAGATTGTGGTAAGTTGTCCATAGGCTTTCGTTTAAGTTTATGAGTCCAAAAATCCGATCTAACCCTAGATTTTTACTTTCGACTTCGTTTCGGGGCCAACGGAAAGGAGACGGAGTAATCGGGACGTGTTCGTTGCAAGCGTGGGCGCCGCGATCGATCCGAAAATGTCCTAGACATCATCCCCACTGTAAGTTAATACTTACTTGGTTTTGGGTGACTTAAAATGCAACCAAACATATGGATTTAATAACTCTAAAATCTGTCAACACGAAAAACCCTCGGCGCAACAATTTTGTGCGAATTTTTCGAACCCTTAAAACTGCTCAAACGGGAAAACTTAAAACATGAAAAACGTTCCTAAGACATAGATCTAGTTCGTGTAAAATTTTCATAATTTTTCATTGTGTTTTGATATCCGAAAGCGGCCGAGAACCAACCTGTCTTGAGATTCGAACTTGAAAATGTGATAGATTTGAAATCGGACCAAAACCCCTATTTCGAGAGTTCAAACCGAAAAACTCAAAACTAGACTTTTAATCCCAACACATTAATCTAGGTTGTGTAAAAAGTTCAGACATTTTCGTCGATGTTTGCTATTTCAAATTGCATCGAACATGAACTGTTTTGACAAAACATTTTCGAAATCTGCCTGTGAATATGTCCGAACTTGATGAACCCGTTTCTATATTTTCTAGTCCGATTTGATCTTTGCAATATAAATGAAAGTTGTAGATAATCATGTCTAGTATGTGCATATAAAATTTCAGAATTTTTGGAGTCCATTTGATATGTTAAAATGTCGAATCTTTGAACTGTGCCAAACCTGAATCCGGACAGAACACTGCTTGCGAAACAAACTCGATTTTTGACATGTTTCCTCAACTTATTTCGAAAAAGTTAAAACATGAAAGTTGTTCGTTAGGGTGTTTTGGATATACTGTGAAAATATCAGAATTTTTGGACTTGAAATAATTTTTGAATTAAAAAGGCGTAAACTGTGACGCCAAGTTATTTTTAAATCGAAGAGATTTTGAAATATCGAAACAAACGGTCGAGACCTTGAAATACGATATATCTATACTTTTGAAAAATCCCGTTACACTAAATTAAAATATATGAGATACTTGGCTATGTAGGGGGTGAGTGCTCGATAGAGTGCCCCTCTAGCTTTTCGCATCGTGCCTAGACGGACGAGTGTGACCTATGTAGGGGGTGAGTGCTCGATGGAGTGCCCCTCTAGCTTTTCGCTTCGTGGCAAAACGGCCGAGAGTGACCGACGTAGGGGGAAATGCTCAATAGAACGCCCCCTAGCTTTTCGCTTCGTGCCAAAACGGCCGAGGGTGAATGTTATGAGAAATTGTGCCAAAACGGCCAATGAAATACTTGAAATACGACACGGCTGCGGCCGCCGGATCACCGGCTATACGAGATACTTACGAAACGGCTGCGGCCGCCGGATCACCGGCTATACGAGATACTTACGAAACGGCTGCGGCCGCCGGATCACCGGCTATACAAAACATTGAGAAATGGTTACGTAACGGGGAAATAAAAGATTTAATATTTTTAAAATATTTATTTATTTATGCATGCCTTTAAATTATGCATTTAAATTATGTCTTTAAATTTCATATCATGACTAAATGGTTATTGTGGATTAAAGGCATGTCAAGTACACAATTTAAGTATTATTTCCTTTAAATTGGTAAAATTTGTAAATGGAATATTTTTGTATGCATGCTTAGGAGAAAAAATTTAATTATTTAAATTATGTGTGTTAAATTATGAACGTGTGTTAAACCCCTTTTTCATGTGTGTTAAATTATGAACGTGTGGAAATCCTTGCCTTTTAAATTATGTAATTAAATTATTATTAGTAGATGAATTAAAATTTAAATCATGTCTCGCATGCATATGTTTTTATTAAATTTAATTAAAGGCTTTGAAACCCCTAGATCATGCTAGGTGTTAACTTATTCAGCACGTTTTGCTGACCCAAACCATTTTTCCCCTTTTTTCTTTCAGAGTATGAGGATTATGCATCATCATATGCATACATGGGAACATCTGGGGAAAAACTCTATTTTAAATTCCTACATTTAGTTACGACTTGCATGAACGGGCCTGTTTAATCCGTGTTTTGGCCATGTTGGCCCTATATTTAAATTCCGCTGCAATACATGTATTTAAATATTATTCTCCGCTGCAACTTTGATATTATTATTTTTAAATTATATTACGATGGGCTGTTTGAATGATTTAAATTCTGAAAAACCATAGCCTTGCATCTCTTTAGCAAGCTCGGAGAAACCGTGTCTTGTTAGGGAGGTGTGGCGGTGACATCCCGGCCTGGGTTATCAAATCCGGGGTGTTACACCAACAGTTGTAATGATTTGGAGGGGTAGTTTCGTAATTTCATGTTTTAGGTATTTAATTTGTTGCATTTGCAATATATTATATACAATTCAGCGACATGACATACACAACTCAGCGACAGAGTCAACCCAATTTAGCGATGCAACATATGCAATTCAGCGACATTGTTATATTCATCTTAACGAGATTTAAAGTTAGAGTCGTTTGAATTTCATTTCGATTCTAAACACATCTCAGCTACAGACCATTCACAATTCAGCGACATGGCCAATACAAATTCAGCGACATGGGATATGCAAATCAGCGACGTTCTTGTACTCATTTTAGCGTCATAATTTATACATTTCAGCAATATAGTTCTATGCAATTGAACGCATCTCAGCGATGGAGCATACACAATTCAGCGACATGGCCATATGTAATTCAGCGACAAGGTATATACAATTCAGCGACTTAATATAGTACTTCTCAGCGATATGCGATAATATATTTCAGCGATATATATGATTATCTCAGCGATATGTTATGTATTTTCAGTGACATATTTTCGTGATTTTGGTAAGTAAAGAAATGGTTATATATTTTTTGACAATAATACTCTTATCAATTTATGACCGTCCGATTGAAATCAATGGTCCACAACCGCGTACGGACGTGCGGACATATTAATATGTCCGCAAAGAAACCACCCACATGGATATATGTATCATATAAATAGGTTGCAATTAGCGTGTTAGTATCATTGGGTCTTATGTGGGAAACGATTATATAAACTGCTCATTTGAGATTAGTGTAAATCAAGTGGAAAATGAATAAGTTGTAGAGACTAATGAGGCTGGAGTTAGGGTTGCAAATGAATCGAATCGAAGCAAATATCACTATTTTGTATTTGTATTCGAATATACATATTCATATTCGATT
The DNA here is from genome assembly GCA_030278955.1 of Hygrophila difformis. NCBI lineage: Eukaryota > Viridiplantae > Streptophyta > Magnoliopsida > Lamiales > Acanthaceae > Hygrophila > Hygrophila difformis. The sequence goes on from JAOANR010000010.1 coordinate 24,496,334, forward strand.
TTCAAATGAATAATAATTCACATTCGTATTCGATTTGAAATTAATTATTGAATTATTCAAAACTATTCAAATATTCGATTCGAATATTTTGGTACAATGTTATTTTTATTTGATCCATTTATATTCACTTTGATTCCTAATTGTTCGATTGGATTCGAAATTCGAATAAAACTTGCTAAAAAAAATTAAAAAATTCAAGCAAGAAATTCCAATAACATTTCATAAAAGTAGTTTGCAAGTAGGAAATCTTCAATCTATCAATAACATATCAATTTCAAAAAGATTCCAAACACATTCCAAATTTCCAATAACATCATAACATTTTCTAGGCTGCTAGGCTAGGCTGCTCTATTTGCAAGTTTCCAGACTGCTTCACTTTTGTTTCCTCCAAAAACAACCTAGCAAATTCTATCATGCCATTTTAGAATTTCGAACAAGCTTGAAATTTAGTTTCCATCATAACTTGAGCTACCTTAAGACATAATTTCAGCTACCTTAAGGCAATGTCATCAATCAATTTACTTCAATAGGCTCTTCTTACTCCTAAACAAAGATATAAATCCATTAAAATATAATTTTTTTATGAAAATATAAATCAACTTGAATAAATTAAAAAAATATATAGTAGAACTTACATATGTCATAACAAGCATTTTTATCATGTGAAGTTGGCGAACTCAATTTGCTCCACAAGCCAATACGTGTACCATATCAAGGTCAAATTAACTTCAAAACAGTACTAAATCATGAAAATGGAGTCTGGACTAGTTCTTGTTCTCAAAATTGGAATATTAAATTCAATATCATTACCTTTCTCTATCTTACCAACAATACCTCATGGGCCTCCACTATAATCACATCCTCTTGAATTTTTTGCTTTATTGAATTTAAGTGATCTATAAATCTATAAGAAAAGGGGTTAAAAACCCTGAATAAATAATCAAACACTCACAAGAAAGAATCCAACAATTACACATCAAAAAATAAATACACATGAGCTAAGTTATTATGATTGTATTCATTGATGTGTAAAACAGAAAACAAAAACTGGAATAGTTTATGGTATTTAGGTAAAGAAAGGACAAATTCATCCATATAAATAAAATCTCTTAAACATAGATATATAAGTAACTTCGAAACTAAAAAAATGTGATTTCTTCTTGCATTATAAGAAGTTTTATTTACATATAAAGGGGATGATGATCTTCATTTATTTGTTGCACATTCACAAGGAAGAAAAGCATAAGAGGACGAATGAACATGACTTCCATAAACATTAATATTTGATTTGTCAAGAAACTTATGTGTGTTAAATAGTCTCACAAAAACCAATAGATGAAATAGCAATCATTTAAGCTCTACACATCTGGCAAACTTTGAATCAAAATCAATTACATATTTCCTATCTCACAAAAGTATGCATTGGAATTTAGATAGGCAACAAAAAAATTGTTAGAGAAATAAGAAACCTCAGATAGTTGATGAGCAGTGCTTGTTTGACCTTCCTCAGAACAACGAATCAACAAACAAGTTAATAACATGTGCAGCAGCGTCAGCTCTGTGCAGCTACAGCAACAGGAGGAAGGGAAGGCCAGATATTAGCTCAAATTTCTATATGCTTCTTGGAGCAATACCGAGATCCCCCTTTCTGTGATGCAACGCTAGTAAGCTACGCACAAGCTGCAATAAACAATCACTATAGAGGAAAACACTAAAATAACGCCCAAACCTGTAAGGGGATCAGCCTTCAACAGGGAGGACCGGAGGAGCAGGGTTACACCGTCACTCTCGCTGGAGCCTGAAACGGATGAGCGGCGCTGTCACTAGAAAGGAAGCCCGAAAGCCAGAAGCCAGAAGGGATGAGTAGATGAAAGGGAAGGACAGATGCAACGCTGAGTCTTGGATAGGAGTTGGAAGTGCCAAATGTGGGTTTTGAAATTATGGTTAGTGTCTTAGTACTTTTGAATATTTACTGGTATTACATGGAGTATTACTATTACTTTTAATAATATGATTAAAAATAATACTTCCTCCGTTTCTTTTTAAGTATTACACTTCATGTTTTCACGCAATTCAACACACATTTTTAACACTTAATATCTCAACTTGTATAAAAGTAAAAATTATAAATATTTGATATTATAAATCTATGCGATTAGACGAATCCAACAAGATCTAACTTGACTATATTTTATCTTATATAAATTTGTTAAAATATCGAATTAAAGCTACTCAAAGAATAGTAAATACTATGCAAACTTAACATTTATTTTGAAATGGAGGGAGTATAACACACCATTGTAACATATGCATATATAAGATCTATGTAACATCAATTTATTTTGCGGGTTTGTATTATTGGCAGTTCGATTTATGCCCTTTTTCTAGGAAAAAAATAGTAATATATACACATAATAATATACTATTTTATTAAATATAATATTTAATCGAATACGAATGAATGTCGAATTGAATATTCAGATTTTGTATTTTTATTTGTTATATGTCGAATTGAATCTAATTTCTTCTATTCGAACTTGAATCACAAAATCTCGGATACAAATAGCAAAATTTCAAATCGAATCACAGATCGAATCAAAATTATTTGATTCATTTGCAATCCTAGCTGGAGTATGCATTTCTGGCTTGTATAGTAAGAGAAACTTTATTTAAAGCATAGCAAGTATATATAGAATATCGTATGTTTTACAAAAATTTATGAGCAACACAATAAATAACTCATTTAGCAACCGTATTGTAAATAAATCATCATGCTCTATCCGAAAAAAAAGTTCTAAGCGCATATAGTGAACGACCACAATGAGTAAAAATAGGAAAAAGCCAATTATATAAAGAAAAGGGCGAACCAATAGTTTGCAAAAGTAAAAAGAAGTAAAGTACCCAAAATGTTCACGGAGCTAGTGTAAGTGAATGAAAGATCCACTGGTTTATATAACATTAATTAACAAGTTTAGCATGCCTCTTCGCGTTTGCACAAGTTGGAACATTGGCCGGTGCGAGAGGTTCAACAGCGGCCAATGGTGTGGCGTTCTCCGTGACCTCTAAATCAGTAGGGGGTGGTGCACTTTCCATTATCTTAACATTATCAAGACACGTGTTACTTGGGTGTGGAATCACAAACGAAGCAAACTTTGACTGCAAAGCATCAACAACATGGATTTACACACATCTATATAAGCTAATCGCTCGAATATGCGCCCATAAGAAATGTATGTAAAAAGCATGATACCCATATGAGTGTCCATCAGGATGCATTGTTGAAGCTGTTGTCAATGTCAAAAGGGATTGATCACATATTGCCATAATACTCCTCTGTAACTATCTTGAGGCAGTATAGGAGACCGCAACACCACATTGTCATTGACAAAACTAGCCTGGCGAACATGCCTATTGAAATATTAAATTTTCCGCAGGGGGGAGTCGGCTACAAACACTAGCCACTAATCGAATAAGAAAAAAAATCTGTTAAAGTGCATCATGGCAAAGGTCAGTGGTTTACAATGAGAAGTGCCGAAATGCATCAAGGGAGTATGCTTATTCCAACACAGCGATTAAGGAAAAACAGCATGGCGGGGAACACATATTTATATTTCAAGTGGGAAGGGAAGCAAACTAACATGAAATCATACATACAGAGCAAATAAAATGCAGTCGATATAACACATGCATGGACAAGAGTGGACATGCTTAGCACTAAGACTGTCCAATCATCCATTGGGAAGCACATGCTCCACATATTCGTCCACGATTTGATTATTCCTTTGTCATCGGGCATGAGCCTTTTCCCATTAACCTCCAAGTAGCAAAAAGTCGGCATAAACAATTATGACTTTGACTTTTTACTTTCGTAATGGAGTTTGTAATGATTCATTAAATAATGGAATTCCAAAAGCAATGTCAAGAAGCACGCGACTTCAGAAAAGGGGCAGTGCATATCTACCTCCGAGAAAAACCACCGGTTCAGTACTTGACAATATCCACCCACAAAGATACTGCTTATATCTTTGCCTGTGCGAATTGCTCAATCAGATCATTCCAAATATGATATATCCATCATCATATATGGTTTCCACCTATAAGTTGATAATAATAGTAGCATAAACAACATAATATTACACTCGGTGTTGAGAGATGGTGGGAAATTATGCAACAGTAGGTACAAGTGAGCCCCAATTATTCAGCAGGTTTCAAAGTATAGGATAGCATGCTTACACCATAATGTGATATATATATATATATAAAGCAGGCGACACCAATGAATAAGTATGCAACATGTGTCATGCGTTAGAATATCATGTTTCAAAGTGTGAAGATTATTTAGCACATAATGTAAAACATATTTGAGACAATAATGGGGAAATGTTATACGGTAAAATACAGCACATACTAAGAGTAAAAAAATCAGGATGTGGGTGGCAGGGCTACTTAACAACATATTTCAGTGGTTCATGGCGCCTTATAAAATGGCTCATGTGTGAGTAGCACAAATGTGTATTAGTCAATAGCATGTAACGATGCGCTGGTTATCATATTTCATGGTGTAATGTAGCGTGACACATTGTAATATAAAAAGGCCACATAGTATGACAGATATATAAACTGTGATATGGCAATTAACAACACGTTTCATACGTTATTGTAGCATAAGTGTAGAGTAGTCCCAGCATGTGTGAAACGAGAATACTATGCAACAGCATGTGAATAGATCACAAAAACAATACGTCGTATATGGGAAATTAACATCTAATAGCGGTAAACCTAGCATGTGTGAAAATAATGCACTTCGACATCATCACAAAATACATTTGGTATCACATATTGGGAATTAAAGAATAACGTTAAAACCTACACATGGAGCATTCTTACCATCCCCCATATTTGCACAAGTTAACTATGTATAAACACTCAAATCCACAACCATAATCAAAATAAAAAACCAAAATCGCACAAAAAGCGAATGCACATTAAGCATATGCAAGAAAAATAAACGAAATCCACTGCCCATTACCAAATACAATCGTAAAATGAAGGGATAAAATACAAAAAATCTAAAGTTTCATATATTTAAATATTAAAAATTATAGAATTGAAAATAAATATATTTTATGTTAAATTTTAAAAATAATGTGAAGAAATGATGCTAAATAAGAAAAATAAAAAAAATTGATAATGCGTTATTTAGAGAATACAATTTTATTTTTAAATGCTATTATAAAAAGAAAATTATGCAATTTTAAAATAAGTATCTTTTTTGCTGAATAACCTATACAGGCTAAGGAAATGAGGTGGGAGCCCATGCCACAAAAATTACAAAGACATAAAGGAAATTGATAGGGGCAGCAGGGGAATCGAACCCCAACCTATAGGTTAGGAGTCGAAGGACTTGACTATTAGGGTAAGCTCCCATCCCCAAATAAGAAATATTTGAATGATATGAGAGTTTGAAAAGGGAACAAGAAAATAAAAATATGTAAGGAAAAAAATAAAATACTTCATAATTTAAAAATTTTAAAATTTGAGGGGATGGGGACTCACCCTAGTTATCAAGTCCCCCGAAGTCTGATTCCCCACCCGGCCCTTCTCCATTCCCTTTTTCCGGGCTCCCACCACCCTTTCCTAGCATGTATAGGTTGTTCAGCAAAAAATAAATAAATAAATAAAATTTAAGTTGTGATAAATATATTTTTTTTCGTTGAATAAGATACTAATATATATATTTTCTTTTGTTGAATAGGGGGCCGATGGGGAATCGACCTCCAACCTTGGTTGGAAGCCAGGGGACTTAATCACTTGGGCTAAGTACTCATCCCTAGATACAAATATACTGTAATTGATATGATATATAATTCTTTTTGTTGAATAAGATACAAATATAATGATAAATACAATTCTTTTTGTTTGTTTTTGTTTTTTTTTTTTTTGTTTTTTTTGCTACGCAGCCAACAAGGCTAGGAAAAAAGAGGAAAATAGCAAAATGAAAGCCAACGAACAAAAGAGGAACGCGACAATTCACTTATTGCCTAGAAAACGAAGTGCCGGCATGAAATACCCCCGAGAATAGCTTAAATGGAGTGAAATAAACTACCCATACCAACAAGGTACCTTTCTTTCTTGGTAACCATACTATAAGAACTCCAAAGTTAAGCGTGCTTGTCTCGGGGTAATTCTAAGATAGGTGACCTCCTGGGAAGTCTTCCAGGGTGTGCGTGAGTGAGGCCAAAGCGCACTGGAAAGAGCTCATGTTGGTTTGTGGGGACAACATTCACTCCAAAGCCGGCAACATCTAGAGTAACACCATGTCTTTCTGCCCCGTCGAAAATGGGGTGTTACAGATGGTATCAGAGCCAGACCGTGACCGCGTGTTGTGTTATTCAGGCACTTAGCAGGGTGAAAGATCCATGAGATGTGGATGGTTGAGGCATTCACGAGATGTGGATGGCCAAGCGCAACGAGGATGTTGCGATATTAAGGGGGATGAATGTAATACCCCAGAGAATAGCTTAAATGGAGTGAAATAAGCTACCCATACCAACAAGGTACATTTCTTTCTTGATAACCATCCTATAAGAACTCCAAAGTTAAGCGCACTTGCCTTGGGGTAATTCTAGAATGGGTGACCTCCTAAGAAGTCTCCCAAAGTGCACTGGAAAGAACTCATGTTGGTTCGTGGGAACAACCTTCACTCCGGAGCCGACAATATCTAGAGTAACACCCTGTCTTTCATCTGCGCCGAAAACGGGGGTGTTAATCGTGTACCCAACCCGAACCCAGCAAAAAAAAAAAAAGTGTGCTCGGGTCGGGTTTTTTAAAAGGGAAAACCCGAAGTCGGGTACCCGAACCCAAACCTTATAGGTCGGGTCGGGTTTCGGGTTTCACAAGTAAACTCGAACTACCCGATCGGGTACCCGACTACCCCAATCATTTTTTAAAAAAACATAAATTTATGGCATTCCCGCGGCTTTCTCCGGAGTTGACTCATCTTTTGTCTATTTTCGCATCTTCGTGGACTATGGTAATGTGGACTATTTTGTTTGTTTTCTATCTCTGTGATGAGGGATAAAAAGAAATAAGCTAAGGCAAGGCACAGTACAGTAATGTAAAACGATTCATATGTGTATATGAAGTTTTTAGTTGTGAGATACAATCATATGGTCATTAGAGAACTTTAAAAAAAAAAAAAAAAAGAAGAAGAAGAAGTGGTGGGTACCCGATGTGGGTTCCCGACATGTCGGGTACCCACCATTATCGGGTAATGGTTGGATAATAAAATTTCCAACCCGAACCCACCAAACCCAACCCGATGCCCACCCCTATCCGCAACAGAGTTCCCTTTCCTCAAAATATGCTCAAAACGACATGAATGAAGATTCCGTCAAACATCATGAATCTGCTCCAAAATGGGAGATTGCCTATGAGTCCCAACCGTGTTGGCAGAAGCAAACCCAAAGAATGTCGAGAGTCACATCGACATACCACCTGCAAGAATTCTTTCTCATAAGCCAACTGAAGACCCTTCATAATACCCATAAACTCAGCCAGGAACCTTCGAAAAACCCCAAAGCCACATGTCACTAGCATCCTGAATCACCGCCCCATAACCCGCACGCCCCCTGCTAGCCAAAAGCGAACCATCTGAATGAATGAAGATCCCCTGCCAACTCTCCATATTCCAAGAAACATAGCGAGGAGGCAGCGGAGGGGTGCGTGAGGCAGGCATGGCGCGCTGGATAACATCTCGAAGATGAAGCACCCGGCGTTGAAGCACCTGTGGTGTGGACGACAAGCCACAGAAGAGTCGATGGTTCCGCTCAGTCCATACAAACCACAAAGCAGCAATAGATAGTATGCCATAATATTTTGTCATTCCCTTGAGCCAAAATCGGATGTCCTCTTTAGGGAGGGATTTTAGATTAGAAGGACTACTCACCCCTATGGAAGACCAAAAATTAGCAGACCATGGACAACTAAAGAGAGTGTGATACCAGTCATCTTCCTCGACGCTGCATACACCACAAAACGGAGAAATAGCTAAATTATGGGTGTAGCGAAGTGAATTATAGGGCAAAGCAACCTGCGATATGAGCCACAAGAGTAGACAGACCTTTTCAGGATATGATGAGGACCACATCCAAGACCATCCAGAACAAGTCTCACCGCCACCCAACAAGAAAGAATTTCCTGACTTCGTCGTATAGAGTCCATCCACCAAGTGAGACAACTTCCACCCATCCCAACAGGTATGGTGGAAGCATGGAGGTGGCTCCTTAAAGATCTCCAACCGGAGAGCTTCGGGAAAAATAGTATATAATTTAGAGAAATCCCAGTTATGGCCATCAACCACATCCGCAATCTTAAGATCCAAATCCGAAACTTCAATAAACGGAACCTGTGGACCCAGCGATGAACAATGAAACCAGGGGCAAACCATTGCCAACCCGAAAGGAAAACCCTTCCTTTAACTTCACGAAAGATTTCCGGATGCTCCACTAAATGAACGACCCTGTCGAAGGTAACTCATGGACCATCACAGCGTTAGGACAATACTTAAAGGTGATCTCACCCACCCAAAGCTTCTCCTGGTGAAGCAGAATGTCACTTACTAGTTTCCCCAATAAGGCAATGTTGATGAGTCGTGCCTTGCGGGGGCCGAGCCCGCCCCACACCTTATGCCTCGTAATCCCATCCCAGTGAACAATATTAATTCCCTTGCCTCGACGATCCTTCCAGACCAAAGAACGGATACACCGATCAATTTCAGAACATATCGACTCCGGGAACCACCCAAAATGCATCGGATATATGGGAAAGAAAGCAAGAATGTGCCGCGCCAAGGTAATCCTGCCAGGCTTATTAAGAAGCCTCATAGCCCACAAAGAAATCCGTTGGTACATTCGTTCCACAAGATTGTCATAGGCAGCTGGCCGAACTCGGCCATGGTGGATAGGGAACCCCAAGTATTTATCAAAACGATCAGTGAAAGGGATAGAGGTCACATCGGTAAAAAAAAAAAAAAAAAGCTCTATCCTCAACCAAAACACAAGCAGGGGCGAAAGCAACAAATTTACTCTCATTAATCTTAAGCCCAGATGAGGCAGCAAAAGACTTAAGAATGTCAGCTAGTGTATTAATGCTAGAGTCCACTCCCAAAGTGCATAGTATCAAATCATCGGCAAAAAGCAAGTGGGAAATACCTTTACCACCAACAATAAGATGCAGCGGCCTCCAATTTCCAATCTCCACTTCCCGTTGAATGGTGACTGACGATCTTTCCATAACAACATTAAATAGATCTGGCGAGAGAGGATCACCCTGACGAAGACCCCTGTTCGGCTTAAAACCCTTCAAAGGCTCGCCGTTCCATGATAGAATACACAGGCGAGGAGACACAATGCATAACAACCTTGCGAAATGAATCTAGAATGCTTATTTGGTGTAAACATTCATCATGAGAACTCCATCCGACACTATCGTAGGCTTTTTCGATATCAATTTTCACCAGAATGGCCTTAAACCGAGACTGAGGCCGAGACACTTTATAAAATCAATTCTTGAAGAATGATGGCATTATCAACCGTTCCCCGGCCCGGTAAAAATGCCGATTTGAGGGGGGAAATGTAGTTAGCCAGCACCGACCTAAGTCGATTCACCAAGACCTTACTAACAAATTTGTAAACCACATTGCAAAGTGTAATAGGCCGAAATTGACGAATTTGAGATGGAACTGTAATCTTTGGGACCAAGCATATGAAAGCTTTCACAAGATCCAATTCAAACTCACCAGTAAGAAGGGCTTGTCGGAAAACAACAGTCACATCCCCTCCAAGCACACCCCAATACTTCTTATAAAATATGGACGGAAAACCATCCGGACCGGGAGCCGAAAAAGGTTTAAATTGAGATAAAGCATTAGAGACCTCCTCTTCAGAAACTGGTTTAGATGAAATGACCCAATCCGCCACAGAAATCGGTCTCAAGGGGCCAGGAACAGAGTTGTGATTGAATTCCAAACATCAGAAAACAAATGGACATAGAAATTTCCTACCGACTGCTTCAACAAAACTTGATCCGTACACCAAGAATCATCATCAAGGAAGAGACCATGGATCTTATTCCTATGGTGATGAAACTTGGCTTGGGCATGGAAATAACGAGTGTTCCGATCACCCATCTTAATCCAATTATCCCGCGCGCATTGGTACCAAAAGACCTCTTCCGTCTCCAACAAATCATTATATTCACTCTGGAGCCTACGCTCTAAAAGGATAAGCTGTTGAGAATCAACACACTGTAGCACACACTCCAACCCTGCCAGTCGCTGGATGAACTTTTTCTTTTTGTTCCGGACGGAGGTTAGCTTGGCAGTGATGAAGAGACATTGTTTTAACTTGCTCCAACTGAGAAGCAAAAGGCCCAGCACTGACTAACCAAGAGTCCGGAACGAGTTGTTGATAGTGAGGCAATTGAGACTTTATAGCCTTCCACCGGACAGGCCGAACAGTTGGAAGGGAGGCAACATTACCATAATGAAACAAGAGAGGGGCATGATCCGAATATCAATCCAAGCAATATTTGCAAGGCCAAAGTCCAGACATTTCTTAAGGAATTGGGATTGCAAGGCCTGACGATACCATGTGAAAGACGCCCTCTCTGTCCTAATTTGAATAAAGCAACATTCATTGAGGCAGTCTCGAAAAAGATCAGCCCTAGTTTGAATGAAAGCACCACCAATCACTTCTGATGGCACCAACACTTCATTCCAGTCACCAACCAAAAACCACGGTTCAGAAATCCGAGAAGCCAGACTCTTCAAGTATTCCTAATCCCGTAAACTCCGTTGGTACTTTGGGGAAACATACACCGCAATGCATTTCCATAGAACAGTCCCTACCGTCAATGACACCGTAACAAACCGATCCATTCTTGGATATGGTCCCATTTATATTGAGGATGCATTAGTCTGGGAAAGCCTAGGCAATGACACCGTAACAAACCGATCCATAGTCTGGGAAAGACCTTCGAACCTCGGGGTTCATAAATCCACGAGAGTTCCAAGCAAAAATTGTATAATTTTGAAAAACCGACATAAATAACCATGAAGATAAAACCGAACCAAACCTCCACCAAAAGAGGCCAAAAAACAACATAGGAGAAGACTTTAATTGGGGCGAAACTCCTGGTTGCCCAGGCCAGAAGCTTCGGCCTCCATCCTATCCGCCGCCTCCGTCAAGGCCGGCGCCACCGAAGGTTCCAAGCAACATGCCGCCGGCCTTTGCTCATAAGATAGAGATGGGGACGACACCACCAGATCTAGTGGAGAGTGTCCAGCACCAAACGTCCATGTTTTTCAGGCACTACATCCCCCAAAGTGCGGAACCGTTGCATGCACTTTCAGAAACCAACACAACATCCCCAACAGGCATGTCATGACTAATCGACGGTTCCTTCCTCTTCACCGACGCCGGACCGATGACTTGGCCAATGATCGGTGTAGGATCTGATGTGTTGGGGCTTGGCCGGACACTTGTCTTTAACGTGACCAACCTTCGCATAATGCAGGCAAAGCTGGTGCAATCCTTCATACGCCACATGCACAATCCGCCCCTCAACATCCACTTTGCCCACAAGAGGAGATTGGAGACCGAGTTCCACACAGACCTGAGCGTACGACCTTGATTCACTGCTAACGTAGTCCGGTCCAGTTAAATTACCAACTGCCGACCCAATAACGCAGAGGCTACATTCCTTGTAATACGCATGTATGAATAGTGGAGGTTTCAAGCTTGAAGTCTCGTGACCATCACATGATGGGCAGACAATGGCCAAAGATCATCCATGGTCCATTCTTATGAACCTTCTCACGATCTTCAACAAAAACAAATTTAGCATAAAAGCATCCATGCCCGACATCAAGGATATCAAACTTACCAGACAGACGCCGTGCAAGAGTAAGATGATTCTTCAACGTGACATATCCAACCTTAATTCCCAAGGGTTTCACAGCGAAGATGTCTTTCCATGGAGCATAAAGTTCATCAAGAACTGATGAAGTAAACGGGATCTTGGGACACCTTATATTATACCCTGCAACATCAATCGAGGCCAAGTTTTCCTTAATGAGATCTACTGAGTCGTCATAAACGGGGTTGGACGAGTCCGTGGTACACATGACAACATCCTTAAAAGAGAGGGGCGCCGGCGGCATGGCGCATGGCAAGGGGGACGAAGGTGAAGACGGTGCCAGAGGCGAATCAGGAGAGAGCGTAGTCATTAGGAACAGATGGAGTTTTATTTGATATTTTAGAAGGTAGAAATGTAATGATCATACAATTTTTTTTTGTTAGAGAATTTTTTTGTAGTTAATTTTTAAAAAATTTTTATTTTAAGAAAAAAGGAAAGGCTATAAGTAGGGGTGAAAGCGGGGCGGATAATTTCCGCCCGATCCGATGCCGTATTCGATTATATTTGAATTCGAATTCGAATTTTTATATCTGGCGGAGATTTTGGCGGATACGGGACTGGATATGAGACTGTAAATATCCGCTCGTATCCGAAAAAATCCGAATATCATGTGGATATTATCCGTATTTTCTATTCGAATATCCAGAAATTTATATATTTTTATATATGTATATTATAATATATTATATTAACTATAAAATAAATAAGTATATACTATATGTATAAATATAATCAAAAGCTTGAACGCCGTATGTAATTAATTAAATCAAATCATATTAATCAACTCGACTACATCATTAGGTTCTTTGTATCTGAACTGTAGTACGTAACATCTTGTAGTGATGCTATTTAGATGTCTTGAACGAAATAACTAATGATCTTGGAAAATTTTAAAGATAAGTTTAGCTTACATAGGAGTACTATATTCCAATTTCTCTTAAAAATTAAAGAAAAATTAATTTTAAAAATTACTTTCTTCATTTTTTTTTGTTAGCTACATTTGACAAAATGCTACTGTTCACTCATATATCTTGACTTAAATTTTATCATAGTTATACAAGTTAAAATATAGTTAAGTGAGATCTTGTTAAATTCGTCTCGTCGTGTAGTTTTTAAATATTGAACTTTTATAATTTTTACTTGTACCGAATTTGAGTTATTAATGGTTTAAAATGTGCATTAGACAGCATGCTGGGTGGGTCCGTAAGAATCTTTAAAAAACAGAGGAAGTATAAGATTATCAGAGTTAAAATTCAAATCTTCTCGTATCCATTTCCCAAAATATTCGAATTCGTATTTGTATCCGTATTCGGCCGCCCGTCCCTATCCGCCCGTATCTCGTGCTGTTTTCTGCCCGTATCCCGTCCCCGTTTTCACCCCAGCTATAAATAAATCCGCCCATTAACAAAGCAATTTGGTTCCTATGCTGGGAGTTTTTTCCAGTATATACTGGGATTTATTCTAACCATTAGATCACTACTTAAATGAATGGATAGGATTAGAATAAGGGTTAAATATGTAATTCTATCATTTAATATTAAATAAAGTGAAACTAGGCAAATAATTACTCCCTAGTCCCTATATATATTCTTCTCTCTATAATTTCTTCTTACAAGAAAAATTCAAAAAATAAAACAAATCCAAATTTAAAGTTGAATCTTACAAGAAAAATTCAAAAAATAAAACAAATCCAAATTGTTGTTGCGTACCTTTAAAAAACTAGAAGAAAAATTTTTTGAAGTTAAATTACAACTGAAATATGACATTCTGTCAGAAGAGTCAAACATTATGTATGTAAGTTTTAAACATTCTGTTTCGTTCACTTTTGCATTCTGTTTAATTGTTATGTCTTAAAGAACTGAAAATAAAAGAACCATTCTATTTAAGATTCTGTTCTCAAATATGTAACATTCTGTTTGCAAGTGTATAGCATTTTGTTTCCATGTATGTAATATTTTATTCTTTTCTCAAGTGTGTAACATTCTGTGTGCAAGCATGTAACATTATGTTTGCAAGTATATAACATTCTATTTATAAGTGCGAAACATTCCATTTGTAAGTGTAACATTCTGTTATCAATTATATAACATTCTGTTTTCAAGTATGTAACATTCTGTTATGTCTTAAAAAAGAATAATTATGTCTGGAAATAAAAAACATCAAATATGTAATATTCTGTTTGTAAATGTGTAACATTCTGTTCTTAATTATATAACATTATGTTTTAACATTATGTTTACAAATGTTATAAATTCATACCATTCTGTCTAGTTATATATGTCATTATTTCTTATTTTAGTTGTGATTCTGTGATGTTATATGATTTCGTTTGGACTTGAAACTTAATTAATAATTGGTTGTCTTCTCATCCAATTGTCTTTTATTTTAGATAATAATTACTCATTATTACATCAGACTGAAAAAGTAAACTGAAAAAGTATATATACAATTTTTAAATCGTATTTATTCATAATATATAATAAAATAATAAAATATAGTAAATTACCTGATTACCCTTATATCATCTACACCATTGATTCGAAAATAAGAGCTAAGGGTCACAAATATTCCCAGTAGATACTACCAGGATAGGAACCCATTCGTTAACAAAGGGTCTTTATGAAGTCTGAAACCTCGTTCTTCTTCTTCAATTGAATCCATCACATACCACATTTACTCTGCCATGTCTCTCCGAACCACAAACTCTCCTCCAATGGCGCGCTACCTTCTACTTATTTTGTTCATCACGTGCTCCTTTGCTTTTCAATCCGACGAGCTCATCCTCGATGACGACGAATTTGTCCGATCTCCCGATCCCGAATCCACCACCCGACCCCTTAACCCTCCTCCCGCCACACGGAAGCGCTCTGTGGACTCTGCTTCCGATTCTGACTCCAAGGTACAATTTTCTCTCGAGCATGCCTTTGGCGATTCCGATTTCTCTCCCGCCGGAATCTTCTCTGCTCGACTCAAGACTTCTTCGCATGGTGGTCAGGTAAGTTTCTGTCGCGGTCGGTTTTATTTATGATTGTAATATTAAAATAGCGTAGTGTTAGTTGATGATGTTGAAGTTGTACTTTTGTGGAGTAAATTTTATTCACCAAAGGTGAATTTGTTGAAGAATGTGATGATGGATTATAATCTGATTTATGGCGTGTATTTTAATTAAAACTCTACATGACTTTTACTGAATTTAGATTTTACAAAGTCTAAATTTTGAGGTATTCGATACTACTGATTTTACAAGTCTTGAAAATAGGTATTCAGTGTAGTTTTAAAAACCTAGAGTATTCGATATAGATTTTAAAAAGTTCTAAAAATTTTGATGTATTCTATATGTATCCTTTTAAAAACTATAACTATACAAAATCTCTCTAAACAATCAAAGATTCATAACAAGTCAGCTATACTCACTCTACATGGAGTCTATAAAAATTCAACCAACCCTACTAGACTTTTTAAAATCCATAAAAATCTCAATTGAATATGCTTAGTGTTGTTTCTCTTGTTTTTATCCCTTGTTCTGTATCAGACAAGTTGATTCATATGTATTTGGTGAAACCTATATTATAAGTGAGTCTTTGCTGCGTGCTTGCCAAGTTAAAGAACATGTGAGTCTAATTAATTCAAAGTTTTCCAGTGATTATCAATGCACCATTATTGTGATCTAGGACAAAAAAAATTGTGAATTAAATAGCTGTTTTGTTAATATTGCACTTATAAGTTGCAAAAGAAGCAACTAAGCTGACTCTTGAAAGTCTGCACCTTACTTTAATAGCTTTTTCAGTGTTTGCATTTTGGGTTACATTGACAAGCTTGATCTTTGACAGACGCTTACAAAGCTTCGGTTTACGAGGAATGACTTCAGTGAGACAGATAAGCAAAATTTCAAAGTAAATAGCCATTGCAATCCCCTTCCCAACTTCAGACTTTGTATTTAGTTCTAAATTGCATGTTTTGGCGCTTTGAAAATGATCTCACAGAAACTTTTAGAAGGAGACGACTTCTATAAAGTAAGGTTGCCATCTAATGTGTTGAACGCCCCTGGCAGGGAGTACGTCGTGTCATCTGTGAAGGCGGTATGCTTAAATTGAATATACTTTGTGTGCAACTTTGAGCGCGTGTTATAAATATATCTGATTTTAGCTTATGCTTATACCTGAGAGATAGCTACTGAGTTTATATTTTCATCTGGAATTCATCGTAGTTAGATCTCTATGCCATGATTGAATTCATTGTTTTATACAGTAGTTTTTTCCCCTTAGTACTCATTTTAGTACCTTCTTAGCAATTGTTTTAAGTATTGACATGTATTAGATTCTCAAAAATTTATACTTGCAATATAGCATGCAATTGAAAGCTTTTTTTTTGCTATATAAGATTCTAACTCGATGCTCCCTAATTGCATGTTTGCATTCCCTAGTCACCTATTTAACATGGGAAAAGGGAGATGTTAAAACTATGTTGTCAAAGTTTATTTCTTTTCATTATACATTATAATTCGTAATATCCTTGCTTCTTGCTGTGCATACTAGATCTTAATAAAAACTTAAGGTTTTCTGCTTATTTGTTGCAGAGATGCCTCCCACGGGATAAACTGGATGAGCATTTTGTGATCAATACGGTAATGACTTCCAAACAACGTGGATCTGAATAAGCATTTATGTTCATCCTTGTAATACTTTATTGAATATATGGCCTTTTTTTTTTCTGATATAAATTATAGTCGCCATCTGTATCTGGGAAGACAAAAATTTTGTCTCATCTCTGATTCAAATGTAGAATAGTGAAATAAACAATTTTATTACAGAACAGAAAACTATCTCTTGCAACCAACAGCACTGCACACTTGAAGTTGCTTCCATTGATTTTCGTTAATCAACTTACTCCAGTTGTGGTTTCAACATTTATAAATGATCAGTAGTCTGTAGATAATACAAGGCTAAGATTTTTTAAAACCCCATTCGTTGGTCCTTATTGCACTTTACCCTAATTATTTTCACGTGTACTATTGTGAAAATAAAAGCCATACACGTGAAAGGAATTAAAAACAATTATGAAACTTTCTCCAAAGTCCAATCTATCTCAGTTCTCTAAACATTTTGACATGTACTATTCTATCAAATTAAATGATTTAGCTAGGTCTGGTAATTGAATAAACAATATGATTTTGTCTAAAGGATGTGATTTCGAGTCTCTTTGATTAAATTGCATGAGGTATGAATCTGAAGTTTGAAATATTAAATGTAAATTTTTCTATAGATGTGATTTAAGTTCTCTTTGGTTGAATTTGAATATCTAATGTAAATTTAAAATGAATAATAATTTTTGGTAAAATGATTTTCGATTCTATAAACTTATTGATGTTTTTTTTAAAGAATGGCCAACTTTTATCCGGCATGCTTTTTAATAAATCACCTCTCTCATCATACTTTCCCTCATACTACACTCTTTTTCCTACTTTTGCACCCACTTTATTTTACCAAAAAAGGAATTAGAACACTTATTTTAACATATCCAAAGAAAAGGAAAAGTGGCCACTCTTTAAAAAATGGAGGAAGCATTAATTTTGATTTAGTTGTGATAAATGAAAATTAAAGCACTTAACAATGGGCTTTATGTTACTCGTTAAATTTATGCCTGCTTAAACGATTAAGTGATTTGGTTGGGGTTAACAAACCTATTTGTTGAAACGTTATGTTTAAGTGTTATCATATAAACATTATTTATGACCTGTATCTTTCTTTACCAAAAGTCTGTATATTGAATCTCCATGATGCAGTGGTTCTTGTAGATGAGCCCAAAATTTATAGGTTTGACATTGGAATCTTGCGCGCAGGTGTATTTGATGAAAGTGAATTATCTGAATTCATTAAGTCATTTTACTTAAAATGCGGCATATCTGCTTTATTCTTTATTCAAGAATAGTAAATAAATAATAGTATTCTCATTTAACTTTTGACTATATTTACCTGAGTTATTCTTGTACATTTAATCAATTAGCCTAACATTTTTAGCTATCAAAACTGTTTTTAATTAAAGAAATTTAAGTTTTGAATAGGGCTATGAAGCAGAGCAAGGTTTATGACTATATGTCTATATCTCATCTCCTCCTATAGTAATCAATGTTACAAGTTTATGCATTTTCAGTTATATAATGGAAAATCTATCATAATGCACCATGTGTTCATTAAAGTGAACATATTTTAATTTACCATCTTTTGAAACTAAAGAGTAATTCAGATAATGGAGTAAATTGTTCTTTACAGTTTAATACCTTTTCGAGGTAGAACTTAGAAAATTCTAAAGATATCACTTGGAGCCTGGAGGCAATAGTTGATGAGTTGTTTCGCAATTAGAATCTCAAATAGTTTAGGTAGCTAATTTAGTGCTCGGTGAACTTTTATCTTAAAAAATGTTAATTTTGAAAAGTTATATATATGTATATATATTTCATATTTATGTAACATAGAGCTATTATACTCAATATTTTAGTATAAACAGTTTATAGTCATACAATGCATTTTTATTGGTAAACACTTAGTATATAAATTGTGTTTCTGTGGATGCCTCAGCTGCATAATGTTTTCATTGATTGCAGGAGGGAGTGAATATAATATCTCTGAATTATGGCTCTCCATCTTCATGCCAATATCCTCGTAACCTGAAATTTGTAAGCTATCACTGCGAAATAACTTGTAAATTAATTACCTGTTCATCCATTTGAATTGTAATGATTAGGACAATTTTTGCCCTATGCCCTTCGCATTTCACTCGTCTTTTATTTCAGCCTACAAAGTGGATTTTCAAGTCTCATACGGTCTTGAAGAGCACCGATATAGCTCCAAGGTAAAGTAATTGTTCATAATTTTTGTAAGTCTTGATTTGCTCGTGACTGCTGATACAGCTTATTATATTAAGAGATATTTCAGTCATTAATGTTTGTTGGGTGTTCAACTCATTTCAACTCATGCCAAGATTTATTATCCAACTTTCCATTTGAATATTGGCCGGTGATCACATTCGGGTGTGCGTGTGTGTGTGAGTGTTCGTGTGTTTCCTTTTTCCTTACCTCTCTCAATTGCTGTTACTGATTTGCTTTTAAGCTATTTTGTCAATTTCTAAATATGGTTCCTTTTCTTTGGAGAAGCCTATTGATTGCTGTAAGTTTCTAGATATTCCATATTACTGTATTGCAGTACTCTTTATCTGTGCTAAGCCATTTCTAGTGGTGGGGAGAATGCATGTAAAACTACATGCAGTTGCAATATCACGCTATTTGATTATTGAATGCCACCTCTCCTTAAAAGCAAACTTAAACAAATAGGGTGCCTTATCATTATATTTATTATATGTTAATTCCTCCAGCATTGATGAATCTGATTCAGCAATAAATAATGCTATATTGTAACTGAAATTATATGATGATGCAGAACTCCAGTATTTACAGAAGTTCTTAGCGAGAATGGGGAAGGTGAAGAAGAGAAACCACCAGAAAGATCCTTCTGGGCTAAATATGTATGTAAAAAAATTGCAAACCCCACATTTTGATTTAACATTTGAATTGTTTTTGTCGAGAGAGCAAAATTCAAAAAAGGTAAATCGACAAGGCAAGTTATAGAAAGAAAGATAAGGAAGAAAGAAAGATAATAGAAAGGAGATTTGTAGTAGCAGGACCAAAAATATCTATTTCTGAATAAATCAATAGCTAAGGAAAAAATTAATAAAAGAAGGATGTACCTCAGAGGAAAACTAATTTTTGTTTTCATGTGTTTCAGTGGATGTACTTGATTCCAGTTGGGCTCATTCTCATGAACGCCATGACCCAGGCCATGAATTTGCCAGAGGAACAGGGTAATGGTCAACCTGGTTCACAAGTGCAACAAGCAGCTGGAGCACCACGAGGTCAGCCTGCTGCAGTGAGAAGAAGATGATCAATTCATTAAAGGGGTTTGAGAGAATGGTACGCCTCTGCTGTCCAAATTTTATACTTGAGGCCTTAGTTTTCATTCATGTTTATTGTTTCTTTCTCCTTCTGACTTGTTGATACTTGATAGACAACCCTATGGACTAGAGGAGTCTAATAATTGATATAAATTAATGGTAAAAATACATTTTATTTAATTGGCCTGATACGGAATGAAGAGTTTTATTTTTGTTTTTTCACCTCAAATGAAACAAAATAATTTTGGAGGCTCTTCTCATGTTGAACTAGTCGTAAATTATTAGACACCATCATTTGTCTATCTCCGTCTCACAATGAATTGAACACTTTCCCTTTTTTGGTGGTGTCAACTTTCAACATAAATGCAAAAGTTTCTTTTATATTATTTTTACCCTCTCATCAGTAATTACTAATTAGAAGAATATTATCTAATTGGGGATGAGGATTTAGCCAGTGGTCAAGTCTCCTGACTTCTAGCCATTTCCCACCTAGCCCCCTGTCCTTCCCTTTGTCCCTTTGTAATTTGTGTGACATGGGCTCCCACGACCCCTCCCTTTTTTGGCCTATGTTGTGAAGCAAATATATATATATATATATATATATATATATATATATATATATATTATCTCATTAATAGAAGTACCAATCCTTGTCAAGAATTTCATCGAAGTAAGTATTTCATTTTTCGTGTGGCAGAGGGAGCATTTTATATGTTTGGATGTATTTTCGTATGGTTTGCTTTTGACTTTTTTAACATTTAACTTGATATCAGATACTGTAAAACATTTTTCATTTTTAATTTTTCCTATCTATAATGACTTTGAATAATTGCACCAATTATTTAAATTATATATATCTATATAAAAAGTTAGATAATGATTATAAAAGATATATTATAACCTAATTTCATGATGCCAATATTATATATATATATATATATAATTCATCTTGCTATGATTTGTAAAATATAACCAAACCTAATAACTAAAAATTATTTTAAAATTAAATCCGACTATTTTTTGGGTAAATAAATATATTTAAGTTTAACCTCATATACTATGAAAATTATTTTAGTTTACTCTCATAAATTTAATTTAATTAAAACAATTGACTTTATTTTAAATTTATATACAGAAAAAACTAAACTAAATTTGTTTAAATTTTTTTATCTAATGTAAATTGCGGTGAACGTTAACCATACAATCATTATGTTCTTAAAATTTTGGGTAAGAAGATTTTACTTTACACATTTACCGGACGGTCTCTTTTGTATCATCGTTTTTTGTCACATTTTTGCTCAGTAATGTATGGTCGAAAAATATACCGACCCAATTAAGTTAATATAATAAAATACTTGAATTTATACTTTTTATGTTATCTTTTTTAAATAAAAAAGATTAACATTACTTCCCGCGCATTGCGTGGGCGGGTGTGCTAGTATACTTGATAAAATACTATAGAAAAACATACATATTCATTGTTGAAAATAGAATAATGAAATTGAATTTTTAATTAAAATTAATTAAATATATGTATATATAGTTCTTTTAAAATTATAATTTAATTGAAAATAATGTGAAAGTTGATCGAGAAAAAAATATTTTCATTGTTTAAAAGTTTTTCTATTTTAGCAGTTAATATTTATTTAGTAATAAATATTGGGTGAATATTACATACATTTAAATAATGCATTATTATTTAATTTAATCTATGGGATTAATTATCAAGATTTGAACAATTAATATTTCCTATTTAATTGTTGGTGAATAATTATATACAGAATTGTTGGGCCAAATGTTTTGACGAATAACAATTATTTCATAGAAAATTCAAGCACGTTTGGATGCGTTTTATTTCGTATTTGTCAACAGACCAGCATTATACTTCAATATTTTATTATATTAATATGCAAATTATAGAAGATATTCTATCTTATTAGATACCATCTCGCCCATCCGGGTGGGGGTAATACTAGTATGAATAATAACACATACAAGTGATAATAATTCAATGATTACCTCTATTTAAATTTAGATATGATTTTCTTATCATTCATAAAACCCCTTCTCTTACACCATATTATTCTCATACACTATCATATCATCCAATTATCATATAAATATTTTACACTTAACAAATATTAAAAAAAAATATTTACTACTATGTAACTTTTCTTAAACAAATTACTTAAAAAAAACCAAACAAGATCATTCGAAAAAAATCCAAGTATCTCTGTTCTTTTTAGCATAGTTTATGCTATTTGTCTTGTGCCTTTAGAACTGTATTGCCATGTAAGGTCTGTTGCATACATCAAGGAGTGTTAAATTAGATTACTCTCATTTACCCTCATGTTGGATATGACCATTAACCAACGGTGGATTTATGTTTGCTTAAAATCTATAGAACTATGTGGGTCATATAGATGTTCGAATATATTTTATCATTGAGGCAGTCGGAGATTCTAATGATATTCTCTAATGACGCAGGTTATGTTTTGATGTGAACAATCAACAGTGATGATGTCACACTAATTTAAGGGGGGTGGATTTCTTGTGAAGAAAATACGGTCACTCTGGTGTTTTGTTTTGTTTTTTTTTTTTTCCTTTGCTGTGCTGAATCATGATCATAACTTAAACCGAGATAGAAGTCTTAAGCACCAACTGCTTTGAAAAGTACGGTGTTTCATTGTTTAAACTATATGAGGATAGGATATTTAAGGCATTTGTAGTCGGGACATAATGGACAGTAGGCGTTCCTGAATCTTTTCTATTCTCTTGATCATTGGCATGAGATGTTTTATGACATGTTTCTCCTGAATGATTAATAATCGTCTGAGGTTGCTTTTAATGAGTATTTTGAAATTTGAGATCACTTATACTACTATTTTGTTATTAAATAGGTTCAGAGACAATTATCAATCTATTTCAAAGCTGGCCTCTTAAGGCATGTGATTATAGTCATGAGTATAGTTTTGAATTTATTTATGTTTTGTAAATGTAAAAATTTCATTTGAAAAATCACTTTATTTGATGCAGTCAGAATTAGCGTGATATAAATTCTTGATTGATGCCGGGATTGGGATCATGAGATCCTGAATGTATTATTTTTCCCATTGTTTTTATTTTTGTGTACATGAAGAAAATAAATTAGATTTCTTTCTTGAATTGAGAATGAGATGGAATTAATTGAAAATTTTATTTATGTGATGGGATCAGTTTTTCTGGAGGAGCCATTGAAGGCCTGGGAGCTCCACACAAATTATAAAGGGGAATAAAAAGGAGAGATAGATGGCTGGTGGAGAATCAAACCTCCAACATTTCGTTGGAACTCGAGAGATTTAACAACTTGGGCTAAATCCTCATCTCCTGATGAGATTAGTTGAAGATACGATACTTTAGGGTAATATAAATCCTTAATTACAAAGGACAGTTAGAAATGATATTAATATAAATATCAGTCAATATATAATATAAAATCTAAAGAATGTCATGTAATATCTATTACGGGTCTGTTCTGCACACAGAGCTGTAGCTGCGAGCTGGAGCTGTAGGGAGCTGAAGCTGTATGGAGCTGTAGCTGTCAGTTTTATTTAAGTGTTCTATACAACTAGCTGTAGCTGTCAGTTTTATTTAAGTGTTCTGTACAACTAGCTGTAGCTGTAAAAAAATATATGAAATGACATAAAAGGACAAACATTTATGTAGACTATTGGGTAGTGAGTTAGTTATTGGGATAAAATTGTAATTGCTCAACAATAAGCTAGGAGCTTATTCCTTAAAGCTACTACAGGTAGCTTCTAAAAAGAAGCTTCCAAAAGCTCCCATAAGCTCCTAAAAGCTAGTGTGCAGAATGGGGCTTTTGTTTTAAAATAAAAGCTAAAGCTACCAAAAGCTCCCAAAAGCTCCTAAAAGCTACGTGCAGAACAGACCCTACATATTTTATATCCGCTAGTAAAGATGCATGTTCATTTTGGTTTCTTTGCCCAAGTGCTAACACCCAGATTGAGATAAATCCGAAAATTTAAGGACTGGATGTATCCTGCGTGTCATTTTTTTTTCTTTCCTTTTTTTTAAGGGGGGGCGAAGTCATGTTATACTATAATTTGTCTGGTTACATAGGAGTAGACCCATTAAAGTGTATTAGCAACACTATTAGCCTCCTGATGTATATGATCAAGTTTCATATCCCAGCTCCAAGTGAGCATCTCTCTTACTTTTTTTTTCCACTATTGGTGCTTGAAACTCCCTACCAGTCTGTTTGCCATTCATAACCTGAACCAGTTCCAAGTTGTTGGATTTTAAGTGTAATTCTAGGTGTAAGCAACTGCAAACGATTTTATTAATTCACAATCAGAATGTCATACAATTTACAGAAATATCAAAGAGAATTTAAGAACATCAAACTATTTGTGGTTCAACTTCTTGAACTCTTTTGATTCCTCCAACATTGAATACTCGGAAGTGTATTTGATACTTCCTCTATGGCTCCTTGGGATTTCTGCAGCGTTTTATTGCTGTAGAGTCTTCATCTCCTTGATCACTTCAGCGTCTTTGGTGCTGAATGACTTCCCATCAATGAGTGTATTTTGTGTGACTTCTCGTCCCCTTAATTTGTGAAGGGAGTCTTCCATTTATAGAGAGAATGATAGTGTGTCATGGGTCGATTGTTTATGGGCTGGACCAACCTAATTGTCCATTTGGCTCACTGCATCCCTAAGGTTTATATGACATCTTTTCATTGGGATGTGTGGCACACGGGATTTTCGTTTTGACTTATGTACGTGGCGCTTCATCGGCCCAATATTTATTTAAACATTAATAATTATTTCAAGCATTTAGTTTATTTAAAATGCTTAAAAATTAATTAAATTAATACTTAAAAATACGTGTTGTCTTTTTCTTGACGAACAAAACTTACGTGTTTACAAAGCTTCAATTTCCAAGATGTTGGTTGATTGTACACAAGCAATTGTGCCACACCCAAGTTCCAACCATCTTCCCAACGAGTTCCACAGTAGACGACTGCCTGCCAGCCAGCCACACCATCTTTGGTCCTTGTCCGTCCATCATCACTATTTGCCTTAACCCTCCTCCATGGGCGTTCCCAGTTAATGCCACAAAGACCATCTTTGGCGCGGCGCCCAGCTGCTAGGACCGTATGGCTACCCAATTGTCTAGCTAAGGTGTGAACCTGCGCCGCATCCACCCTATTCCAACTTATAGTAGTACTGGAGTTGGTTAGCTAGAACTTCACCACACCTGCCTTTTCAGATTGACCAAATGCTAGTCTCAAATAAGGTTACCCAATGGTCACCCTATTCGGGGACGTGTGCCCTAAATATTGAATAGTCTGCAACGGGTTATTGATATATGGCAAAAGAAAGTAAGTATTTGGGGTGATGGGTGGGGCAACGTAAGCGACTTAGAGCTACTAGATTAGCAGGTATTGAGAATTGAGATGCCAATGGACATGGAGAAAACACATTCTCGTCAACTATCTGATAAAACTCCACAGATGGACTCAATTGTTAGACGATGCCTAAATTGGATTCAAAGAAGTACACGCGACTGGAGTTTGCTGGGAGACAGTAACACTAAGTTAAGTCTATCACAGCCTCTACGCTCGCACAGGGAGAAGAATTATTAATTCGGTACTAATGGATATGATGAATTGGGGAATTGTTTGGAGTCTCCAGGGGTATGTCATTTCAGCAGCAATACAAAAATACTTTGCTAACATCTATATTGCCCAAGGTACCCACCAACCCTCAATCCCTTGGATGACAATAGCTTCCAGGCTTGTCATATGCGGCAGCAACTAGGCTAGGCTACTCGAGACTCGAGTAAGTAAAAATGAAATTAGGAAAACATATAGTCCCTCTGTCCCATTTAATTTGTTTGGTTTGACTTTTGTACACAATCTAATGCACTTTTTCATTCGTTAATATCTCAAAATATGCACAATGAAAAATTATGTAAAATATATATTCTAAAACTACGTGATCAAACGATTCTAACAAGACCAACAGCAGTTGGCTTGAGTGGATGGGGGCTCTAGTCGCTTAAGCAAGGTCTCGGGTTCGAGCCTTGTGTATGCAAAAAACTGCTTTGGGAGAGGCGCCCTTAATTGCCCTTGCAGATCCTCGAGGGATTAGTCTTGGGCCCAATGTGGCCTGGGGATACCCTGGTATTTACCTAAAAAAACGATTCTAACAAGACCTAAACCGACTATTTTTTTTCAAATATATACATACAATATAATTGAGTCAAAGTCGAACAATGAACAGTGTCAAAAAGTCAAACAAGACACGTTGGGCGGGACAGAGGGAGTATTTAAGAGCATGGCTCCACTGAAGGCCCCTGCCCGGATATGGATTACATGGAACTTTCTATAGAACAATTGGTAGTGGTGGGAGATCGGATTTGCTGCTTTCTTCGTGATATATTTCAGCCAACACAATGGCTTAGAGATATTAACCAAACCTAGTTGTGCTAATACCCAAAGTTTCAAATCCTACTTCAATCATGCAGTTCCGACCTACTATTAGCCTTCAAAATATTACAACATTGGCAAGCCCTGTTGCAGCAACAAAGACAAGGTACTGTAACGAAGTGTAATAAAAGTAAGGGCTCGGAGGAGGAACAACAGAAAATAGAAGAAGAGGAGGGTTCGGACGGACAGTACAAAAGAGAAGAAGAGAGGGTTCCCGAGTCGTTCAATGTACTGGACTAAAGAACTGGTTCTGTGAGAGGAATCGAAGTTCTCCAGGTTTCAACGGGTTATCTGCATATAGAGTTGCAGAGACAGGAATCAATGGCAATGGCAGTGGGGAGACGAGAGAGTGAGGGAGCTCTGATTTGTTCTCCATAATGGCAGCAAAGGTTGTATTTATAGGACATGAGAAAGACTCGATTCCCTATTCTTGATGCTGTTCAGATCCAAGAAAAGAGAAAGAATGGCTGGCTACCCACTCCATTTGCTCAGATCCGATAAACTCTCAACAGATCTCAAACTCCGTCGTTTCTCTCGACTTGGTAAAATCTCTACATGATGGCTTTTACAATACTTTAAATTAGGTAAACGATCCCCAGATATTGTAAAATCCTATCCACATGTACCACTGAGTAGTCCAATGCCTCAAACTCGTGGCGCGCGCTACGCTGCGCGCGCCATAGGGAGTAGGATTTGTGGCGCGATGCCATGAGCGTAGAGCCGGGGAGTAGGGTTTATGAGGCGATGATATGTATTTTATCGTATGAATATTAACAACATGATGTACGATTTTTGACATGCATCGTTATTAAACACTCCATTACAAAACAAACACAAATATGTCCGAAGATCCCAGAAATTTGTTGAGTCTAGTGTTTTGTGGGAAGTTCGAACCGATGATTGAACTCAGGTAGTTAGGACTTCTTCTGTTGCATCTGTGTTCAGCGCGACCTTGGAGTGGAAGTTCGCTGAGATCAAGATCGAGATTGGGGTCCAAAGGCTCTTTCTGATTAGAATAGGCATAGAGTAATATTTCTTGCAAGGATTGTCTATCTTCTTATGAAAAGAGCTGTTACTCACAAACCCAAATCTCCCCAACGGCTACTTCCCAAAATGGAAAAATTATTCAAATCCGTTGAGTATTTTTGGGTTTAAGAAGAAGTGTTCCAAGAGAGGAGAGCAGAGATTTCATAATTCATTCTTAGAGATATTCGAAAGCTCTCAACTGTGCTATTGTCAAAAGTCATCTCTCTAGTCGATCGACAGCCAAAGTGTGCACTGAGATTTCTGTCTAAGCTGTGAGATCGACGAAGCCTTGAACAAAGCTCTCATTGCTTTCGTACTCAGAGATTCCTTAAGTGTTTTCGTGAGAGACGATTAAGGAAGTTCAAGGCTTGACCAGGAGAAACACCTCAAAGTATTATTACTCTCATATTACAGAGGAAGTGTTTCGCAGGCTGCTACAAGTGGAGCTCAAGACAGGCGGCTTTGAGGATTGAAGTAGAAAGGGTTTTTCTACACCAAAGGGTGGAGGCTGTTTGGTCACCACAATCTTCCACTTGGAGCTTGGAGTGAAGACACTTTACATATTTTGCTATTGTGTGTGGTTGTTTGCCATTGGTTAACACATAGTAAAATATCCTCCTAGATTGGTATCCCCCAGACGTAGGCCGAAGGTCGAACTGGGTCATCAACTTGCTGTGTCTCATTTACTCTTTATACATGTTTATTTCAAGCATTACATTATTCCGCTGTGCATGATTCTGTGTTTACACTGAGTTGTTTGATAAGTGTGTTCATTGTGTTAGTTTGAACTTCGTTCATTGAACCACTGGTATAAAGAGTTGAACTTGCGTGAGCTGGGAACCTAACAAGTGGTATCAGAGCCACACTCTGTCTTAGAGAGATCCCTGACGCAAGATGAGTCACAAGTGGAACTTCAGTCAACCTCCTCTCCTGGATGGAAGCAACTTTTCTTTCTGGAAAAACAAGATGAGAACTTACCTGATGTTTATTGATGATCAAGCCTGGGATGCGGTTCTTGAGAAATATGTAGCCCCCACTGTCACTGCTGATGGGACTACCAAGCCTAAAGACAAGAAGGAATGGACTGTTGCTGAGAAAACCGCCTCCAACATGAACTCAAAGGCTCTTCACGCCATCTTTAGTGCAGTATCAGACGATCAATACTGTCTAATCTCTACCTGCACCACAACTTTTGAAGCTTGGGAAATCTTGGTAAACTCTCACGAAGGGTCTGCCTCAGTAAGAACTTCTAAGATTATTTCTATTAAAGCTCTTTTTCATAAACTTGCTATGGATGAGCATGAAACTATTAATTGCTACTTTGGTAGAATCCGTACTCTAACAAACCAAGCCCATCAGCTTGGTATGATCTACTCCGCTCAGGAGATAGTGAGGAAAATTGTAGGTACTCTTCCGGAACGCTTCAATGCTAAGATTGCTGCCTTGGAACTCCAGAAGGACTATGCTAATATTTCTGTAGATGAGCTCATGGGAATACTTCAGTCTTGGGAGATGGACCACTGCAAAAAATTTACTGGAAAGGCTGTTGCCTTCAAGACAGAGTCCAAACCCCAGACTGAACCACCTGCTGGTGAACCAGATTCTGATGTCGATGAAGAGGATCTTATTCTGTTGTCCAAAAAGGTTGCTAGAATTCTTAGAGATAAGAAGTCTAAGCTATTCTACAACAAGAAGGGTGAAGGCTCTTCCAGCAAGAGGACTGAAAGGCACAAGGGTGAGAAAGGCTCCAAGAAGTCCCCCAAGGAATCTTCTGAGTCCAAAGGGCTCCAATGCTATGAATGCAAAGGCTTTGGACATGTGAGAGCTGACTGTGGTAATTTGAAAAACAAGTCCTCCAATTCAGAGAAGACTCTCTGTGCAACCTTCAGTGAAGAAGAGGAAATCAACTCCAGTGAAAGTGAGGATGAAACAGGAGTTGCCTTTGCAGGGTCATGGGACTCTGATTCTGAGTCAGAAGTTGATGAAGGTAACCCTTCTTCCTGTGTCACTCCGTTTATTGCTGATGAAGTTTCTTGTTCCTCCTCTAACAGGGAAGATGTAGACAAAGTTGAATCGCTTGTCAAACAACTTGAAGAGTTGCGAGGGAAGCTTAGAGAATCTGATGGTCAACTAGAAGGTGCTATGATCGAATTGATAGAGCTGAGAAAAGAACATGCTGAACTGAGTGAGAAACATGAGGATCTCAGATGTCAATTCCATTCAAGGTGGGAAGAACTTCGCAGCATAGAAGACAGACGAGATGAGTTAGAATTTCTTGTTGCTCGATTGGAACCCAGCATGATTGACTATGGTGTAAGGGTGGATGAGCTATCATGCCAAGTCGATGCACTCACCACTGACAATGGTGTCCTTGCCAGTCAAGTCTCTGAACTCACTGCTCAACGAGATAACTTCCAACAAGAAGTAATTGTTCAGTGCGAGCAAGTGTTCAGTCTCACTACTGTGAATGGTGCCCTAATCGAATAAGTTGCTGCCCTCACCAGTCAAAGACGTGATCTCCAGGATCAAGTGGAAAGCTTATCTCTGCAGATTGAAGAACTCAATGCCAAGGTCAAAAACTCTGAAGATCTTGCCAACCGTCTAAACAAGGGAAAGGATGTGCTCTCCGAAATACTCTCTTCCTCCAAAGCTCATGGCGACAGAAGGGGAATTGGATTTATTCAAGGAAGCAGTAGCTCCAAGGACAGAGTATTCGTCAAGGAAGGACATTCTTCAGAAGAAAGCTCAGACAAGTCTCCTAAGAAGGAATCGACTCGTGTAAAGCAGGCTAAGAAAGGGAAATCGAAAAAAACCTCACTCACCTGCTGTCCCCTTGGAATGTGGATACTGCAAGACCTTTGATCACAGAACTGACTCCTGTCGACTCCTTGCCAGAGATGTTGTTTCAGGAAGACCTATGATATGGCCAAGTGAAGAACTCAAGAAGAGCATGTTCAGAAGAGAATGGCGGATCAAAGGAGCCTTCCTGTGCAACATGTCTTTCCACTCAGTTGGCAAATCTGGAAAGAAGATGTGTTGGTATTTTGATAGCGGTTGTTCCAGACACATGACGGGTGACAAAGATCTTCTATCTGATTTCCAAAAGATAGATGGAGGCTATGTCATCTTTGGTGATGATGGTAGAGGAAAGGTAGCAGGTCAAGGTTCAATCAGAGACAAAGGACTTCTGACTCTTAATCCTGTCTACTATGTTGAAGGTTTGTGTGCTAATCTCATTAGCATCAGCCAGTTGTGCGACAACAAAATGAAAGTATGCTTTGATTGGGATCAGTGTGAAGTTCTTAACTCTAGATATGAATGTGTATTGAGAGGACTTCGGTCCAAGAATAACTGCTATACTCTGGCACAATCTTGTTTTCTTAGTGAAAGTGCAGGTCCTGTTCAAGCCCAGCTTTGGCATGAGAGATTAGGACATCTCAACTTCAAGGATTTGATCAAGCTCAGCAAATCTGGTGCTACGAAAGGCCTTCCTCGATTGAAGAAGTCTGATGCTGAGTTCTGTGATGATTGTGCAAAAAACAAACAGCATAAGGCTTCGCATAAGGCGATCGAGCAGTCTGGTTCAACCCAATGCCTAGAACTCATACATATGGACCTCTTTGGCCCAACTGATGTAAAGAGTCTGGGAGGTAAGCACTATGTTCTCGTCTGTGTTGATGACTTCTCTAGATATACATGGGTTTCCTTTCTCAGGGAAAAGAGTGAAGCACTTGAGGCATTCATCAAACTTCACAACCAAATCACGACTGAGAAAGACTGTAAAGTCAAGAGAATCAGGAGTGACCACGGTGGTGAATTTCAGAGCCAAATGTTTGAAGACTTCTGCAGTCATCATGGGATAAAGCATGAGTTCTGATGTATGCAAGCAAAAAATTGGGGAAACAAGCAACAAAAGCAAAACAAAGGATAGGGCAAGTATGATGTATGCAAGCAAGAAATGGGAAAACAAGCAACAAAAGCAAAACAAAGGATAGGGCAAGTGGGTTCAATGAAATAATGGGTTTTGATCAAGTAAACTTGATATGAGGATCAAGCTCCCAAGAACTAAACCTAAAATGCATCAATGAACATACTTAACTCAATCAAAACTTGCAATCTAATTGAGTAAGACGAACCTAACACAAATTCAATGTGAATAGACCCGGTTTTGATGTGGAAATCAAGTAACCCTTGATCCCCAAGATGATCAACCTTTGATACCCTCAAAAGATGAAAAAAAGAAAGATAAATTTTGATAGTTGAATTATGTTTGATCCTTCCCCAATCCTAATATATAACCATAGGAACAAGAAATGCAATTACCAAGAAATACTAAGGTAGAAATGAGATTTAAGCCTAACATAATGATTCCAAGATAAATCTAGTGAATACCAATTGAAATTACATGGAACAAGTGGGGAAGAAAATGAAATAAGCTAAAATAGGGTAATGGGGGTCGGATCCCTCTTGTGCGTGCCCACGCCCAAGGCCAAAAATATTCATGCCTCCTTTCTTCAATTCACTAACAAACCAGTTTAATTT
Source organism: Hygrophila difformis (assembly GCA_030278955.1). Lineage (NCBI taxonomy): Eukaryota > Viridiplantae > Streptophyta > Magnoliopsida > Lamiales > Acanthaceae > Hygrophila > Hygrophila difformis. The sequence goes on from JAOANR010000010.1 coordinate 24,528,318, forward strand.
CTCCTCTTGCGCGTGCCCACGACCAAGGCCAAAAATGTGTCTGCCTCCTTTCTTCAATGCACCAACAAAGGGGCGCCCAAGGTGATCTATCTTGCTTCGGTTTGGCTTCGTTTCGATCCCGGTGTTGGTTATTGCTTCATGGGTGAGCTTGGCAATGATGTAGCTCATGTAACCTTCACCCTCAAGCTTCTTCAATATGGTGGTCACACCATCTCCCCCTCCTTTAGAGCTTGGTTGTTCCACCAACCTACAATATAAGAAAATTCCCAGGTTAGTTTCTCTCAAATAAATATAGCCTTGACTTATGAACTCAAACTCACAAAATTTCAAGTCAAGTAAATCATAAAATTCCACATGTAAGGGTTCATACAAGTCACTCACAACAAATCCCATGAAATCCAAATTTGACATGCTCCCGGGGCCAATTTTCTCCCATAAATGACCCGAAAAATGGTGAAATTCTAAGATCAAGTTCATTCCCTCAAAACTTTGGTTCCAAAAGTCTCCAAAAGTTATTAATGATTCATCCATGACCTCAAAAGAAAGGTATTTCACAGATTTTAGAAATAGAGCATGAAATGTCCAATTTTCTTCAGAAAAGACTGATTTTTCGAACAAACTTGCACAAAACACAAAGTAGGCATGTTTTGTCATATTTCTTTTCACCAACACATCATAAAAATTATGGTTAAGCTCACAAAAAACAGAAACCTTCAAATCCTCATCATTCATCAATTTTGACATATTTTTCTCAAGCATTTTGCTACCGAAATTGTCCCAAAATGATTGAAATTTGAAAAAATGCTTTCTTACCTCCAAGTCTTCATTTTTATAAAATCTTACCATCACTTGGGACTTATGTAGGTCATCCAAACCTGAAGTTTCCTCATCTCCAAACCATTTCTCTTTTAAGAGCAAAAGATTATAGTTCGAGCTTTTTTGTTCTCCTTCTCCAATTCCTACAACACAAAGTACCAAACTCGACTTTCCAGCGAGATCATCAGTAATATCTATGTCACCAAGATTAGAAATCCAAAATTGAATTAAAGAATTCAAAGCACTTTGTAACTTACGAGCTCGACTACGTGTAATAGGTCCAATTGGCATCATCGTCGGCTCTTTGTCACTCTTGTCCTTGATCTCTTCTTGGCCTTCTTGCTCCACTTCCTTCACGACCATCTCCTCATCACCTACATCAAATGGAGACAAATCAGCAACATTAAAGGTTGCATGAACACCATACTCACCGGGTAGGTCGAGACGATAGGCATTGTCATTAATTCTCTCCAACACTTGAAATGGGCCATCTCCTCTTGGTTGGAGCTTGGATTTCCTTTGACTTGGGAACCTCTCCTTGCGAAGGTGCAACCATACCCATTCTCCAGGTTGGAACACCACATGCTTCTGCCCTCGATTCTTTTGCCTCTCATACACCTTGACCATCTTCTCCAAATGAGCTTTAACCTCCAAATGCATCTTTTTCACCTTGTCAGCTCGATCCCTGAAATTCATGTTAGAATGCTCATTGAGAAGCAATGACAACAAGTCAGTGCGGGACTGGGGATTATAATCATACTCAATTTTGAGGTTCATAAACTGAATTCTCAACTCAAGTAGATCAAAATAATTCCAATGAAGCTTATCAAATCCAAAAGTCATCACATTCACAAAATTCAACCATGGGCCACTCAAAATCAAATTTTCATGACAATTCCTTATCTTTTTCTTCATGCATGCACAAATCTCAAAGTTTAAGTCCAAAAACTGAACTTCCAATTCAAGGATATCATCAAAATTCCCATCAAGTTCACAAAAATCAGAAATCATCAAATGATTATCAAGCATGAGGTTTTGCCTACTCTCTCCATGCCTATTCTTATAAAAATAGTCCAAAACTTGGTTAAAATGGGAAGCTGGTACTATTACCTCAAGGTCTTCATTCATATGAAATCTTACCAACTTTTGAAGCTTGTTTCTATCACTCAAACATGGACTCTTCTCAGCCCTTGAAACTCTAGTCCCCATGATCCACGATTTGGAATCGAGGCTTGGTTCTTCTCCTCTACCTCCTACATCGCGATGTACCAATCTTGGCCCTCTATCATAATCATTAGTAGCATCTATATTTCTAAAATTAAAAGTCCAAGTTTGATCATAAGGAAATAAAGCACTTTGTATCTTACAATAATGCCCAATAGACACCACCATTAGTTCCTTGTCCTTCATAGCCTCAAATTCTCCATGGTCTTCTTGTTGTGCTTCAAGTATGTTCTCCTTGTGAAGATGTAGCCATGGCCATCCTCCAGGTACCTCCTTTGGTAATATATCTTCATAAACCTGCAAAACAAAGCCCCTATCGGGTGGAAGATCAAGTTTAGTATCCCTTGAGTAAGAATCTTCCTCACCCTCTCCTTTACTCTCTTGTTTTGACTCTTTCAACTCACTTAACTCACCTCTTGATTCTCTCAAATTTTTATTCTCAACACTCTTGTTCTTTTCTTTCCTCTCATTTTTGTTTCCCACATCATTCTTTTCACACTCATTTTTCTTCTCAAGCTCATATTTCTTTTATTTTTCCTTCATCTCACTCACATATTGCCTATGTAGAAAGGCTTGGTCCTCCTCAACTGCTTTCACTGACAAAGCTTTGATCACCACATCATTTCCATCCTTCTTGATAGTGACCCGATTAGCAAATCCATCATAGACAATCCTTTTGTCATATTGCCATGGCCTTCCCAAAAGTATGTGGCAAGCTTGCATAGGCACCACATCACAAGTGACTTGGTCCTCATATCCTCTCATCTTGATGGGAAAGGTAGCTTGCTTCCTAACTCCCATTTCTCCACTTTGGCTCAACCATTGCAACTTGTATGGATCGGGATGTTGTGATGTCGGCAGCCCTAAGAACTTCACCATCATCTCACTAACAATGTTGGCACAACTCCCATTGTCAATGATGACACTACAAATCTTGCCATTCACCTCACAACGGCAATGGAAGATGTTGTCTCTTTGCTCCCTCGAATCATCTTTGGCAATCCTTGTGCTCAAACTCCTCAATGAAACACAATTGAGATTAGGGAAATCTCTATCTCCATTCTCACTACTATCTTCCTCAACATCCTCTAGTACCTCATTCGGTTCCTCCTCATCTTCTTTCTCCGACTCCGAATAGTACTCTCCCGAGGCATCCACAATCATCACCCTCTTGTTAGGACACTTTTTAGCATAGTGTCCTCTTCCTTGGCATTTGAAACATCTAACATCTCGGTGTCTCTCAACATTAGGCACTTGATTAGGTGTTTGCACAACTTTCCCTTTGTCATCACGCTTGTACTCTTGGCCTCTTCCTCTTTCATTCCCTCCATGTGGCTTCTTGTACTCCACATAAGTCTTTTCATACTCAACTTGAGGCTTTTTAGCATTTTCATCTTTCGTGTAATCCTTAGAATAGGATTTAACCATTTTGCCTCTTCTCTTGGCTTGGCCCTCCAACTCTGTGGCCATGTGGTAGGCTTCACTCACCGTTTCCAAGTTATGAAGAGTCATAACATCGGAGTATTCATAATGTAGGCCAGAAATGAACCTTGACACCGTGTTTTATTCTTCTTCATCAATTTTGGCTCTAGTCATCAAAGTCTCCATCTCCTTGAAGTACTCATCCACACTCATTTGGCCTTGAGTGAGTTGTTGCAAACTCTTGTAGCTAGTTCTCTTATATTGCTTTGGCACAAACCTCTCCTTCATTGCCATTTTCAAGCCATTCCAAGATACAATTCTCCCAATTGCTCCTCTCCTAGCCTTGAGCTCTCTATGTTGCCACCATTCTAAAGCATAGCCCGTGAACTCCAAAACAGTACATCTAACCTTTTCATTCTCCGGCATGGGTGTTTGCAAGAAAAACAACTCCATCTTCTTCTCCCAATTGAGATATACATCGGGGTCACTTGATCCGTCGAAAGGTGGGATGCTGACCCTGTAGTTGGAGTTGAAGTTGTTGTTGTTGTTCCTCCTTTGGGGACCTTGGCGGTTACCTCCTCGATAACCCCTCCCATCATATGAGTCTTGCCCCTCCGACTCATCTCCCAAGCCATCAAACTCTTCTTCTTGTTCCTCATTCCTTTCCTCATAATCCTCATATTTTCTTCTTTGTCTTGGAGGTCTCTCTCTTGTTTCCCGGACTCGACTATTCTCCTCTATAGTAGCTAGGCGGTTCCCGAAGCCTCCAATTACATCCATCACTTGAGCCAATTGGTGGCTCACATCCTCCAAGGTGATCTTCTTCCCTGCACTTGAATCCTCCGCCATAATACTCCAAATACCAAGTGAGATCGTCAACAAATCAAAAAAATATAAAAAGTAAGAAGTATGAAAAAGAGATGAGAAGATATTTGCCTAAACTATTCCTCACAACTCTCTTTTCTTCTCACACAACCCTCAAGTGTTCCTCTCTAGTTGATCACCCTCAACCCTTGAGTCGTTCACACCAAATTCACAAGATTCAAGCACACAATTATCAAGCAAGGATGAGATGATGATTCACATATGCATAACAAGTAGTTCCTAGGTAAGGCTAAACAAGAAAGGCTATCAAGGCTCAAATGGGTTTAAGGATGGATAATGTCAACCCCACAAAGAAAACAAGATCAATATCAACAATGCTAAGGGAGTATTCAACTTTTTTTTTTCTCTTCTTTTTTTCTTTGTAGAGCTTGGCTTTTGTGCTCTAATGCCTTTTAACCGTTCGGTCTCACAATGTTTAGGGGAATTCCACTATCAAAAAAAATTGTTGACGGAACTTCAACCCTTTGGCTCTTGATACATCATAGGAACCATGAGCCAACGGTTTTCATTCACTTTTTTTTTAACAATCTCTTTTTTTTTGTATCTTTCAATAACTCCCAATGCTATCAATCAACAGTCAAGCTAATCAAAGCATATAAGCATCAATCATTCCATCTTGCCAAGAAAATCAACTTTGGCATTTCAACAAACACCTTGTGGGCAATATTTTTGGGTATTTTCTTGAAAATAGAATAAATGGCAAAGGAATTCCACAATGCATCAACACTAAGAATAAACAACCTAATTAGGAGCTAAGAAGTCCTAATCAAGCTCTGATACCAAATTTAATTATGATGTATGCAAGCAAGAAATTGGGGAAACAAGCAGCAAAAGCAAAACAAAGGATAGGGCAAGTGTGATGTATGCAAGCAAGAAATGGGAAAACAAGCAACAAAAGCAAAACAAAGGATAGGGCAAGTGGGTTGAAACAATGGGTTTTGATCAAGTAAACTTGATATGAGGATCAAGCTCCCAAGAACTAAACCTAAAATGCATCAATGAACATACTTAACTCAATCAAAACTTGCAATCCAATTGAGTAAGACGAACCTAACACAAATTCAATGTGAATAGACCCAGTTTTGATGTGGAAATCAAGTAACCCTTGATCCCCAAGATGATCAACCTTTGATACCCTCAAAAGATGAACAAAAGAAAGATAAATTTTGATAGTTGAATTATGTTTGATCCTTCCCCAATCCTAACATATAACCCTAGGAACAAGAAATGCAATTACCAAGAAATACTAAGGTAGAAATGGGATTTAAGCCTAACATAATGATCCCAAGATAAATCTAGTGAATACTAATTGAAATTACATGGAACAAGTGGGGAAGAAAATGAAATAAGCTAAAATAGGGTAATGGGGGTCGGATCCCTCTTGTGCGTGCCCACGCCCAAGGCCAAAAATATTCCTGCCTCCTTTCTTCAATTCACTAACAAACCAGTTTAATTTCTCCTCTTGCGCGTGCCCACGACCAAGGCCAAAAATGTGTCTGCCTCCTTTCTTCAATGCACCAACAAATGGGCGCCCAAGGTGATCTATCTTGCTTCGGTTTGGCTTCGTTTCGATCCCGGTGTTGGTTATTGCTTCATGGGTGAGCTTGGCAATGATGTAGCTCATGTAACCTTCACCCTCAAGCTTCTTCAATATGGTGGTCACACCAAGTTCTCTGCTCCGCGAACTCCGCAACAAAATGGAGTGGTGGAAAGGAAGAACAGGACTATCCAAGAAATGGCCAGAGTCATGCTTAATTCGAAGGATGTTCCTCAGTTTCTCTGGGCAGAAGCTGTGCACACTGCTTGCTATGTTGGGAATCGAGTTCATATAAGATCTAAGGCACTGAAGACTCCATATGAGCTATGGAAAGGTAAAAGAACAACCATTTCATATTTCCATATATTTGGTAGCAAGTGCTTTGTCTTAAATGACAGGACTCACTCCGGAAAGTTTCAAGAGAAAAGAACAGAAGGTGTGTTCGTGGGATATTCATCCACCAGCAAAGCATATCGCGTGTACCTTCCTTCTTCAAGGAAAGTGGTGGAATCTGCCAATGTTGTTATTGAAGACAAACCCAAGTGTGTGTCTAAACCTATTCCGGTTATGGAAATTGAGAATGAAGTCTGTCTTGAGGCTGTGAAGTCTGCTGAGAAGGAAGTTCAACCCAGCGAGTCGAACCAGTCTCCAAGAACTCCCACCTCTCAGAGCAAGGTTCACAAAAACCATGATGCAAATGATCTTCTCAGTAACATCAACGAAGGCAGAAAGACCAGAAACAAGAAGAAGATCAACTATAAAGAGCTGGCTGGTCTTCACTGTTTCACCTCCAGGATTGAACCAACCAAGGTAGAGGAAGCGCTCTGTGATGAACATTGGACTGCTGCCATGCAAGAAGAGCTTCAGCAATTTGCCAGGAATGAAGTTTGGGAACTAGTGGAAAGGCCATCTAATGTGAATGTCATTGGCACGAAATGGATTTTCAAGAATAAGACTGATGAGGATGGCAATATCACTAGGAACAAAGCTAGACTGGTGGCTCAAGGGTATACTCAAGTTGAAGGTGTCGATTTCAGTGAGACCTTCGCACCAGTGGCCAGGCTAGAAGCTGTTCGGTTGCTCTTGGCTGTAGCTTGCTCCTTTGAATTCAAATTGTACCAGATGGATGTGAAGAGTGCGTTCTTGAATGGTTGGTTGAAGGAAGAGGCCTATGTGGAACAACCTAAGGGGTTTGAAGACCCTCACCATCCGGATCATGTGTACAAGCTGCACAAGGCTCTATATGGGTTGAAACAAGCACCCAGGGCTTGGTATGAGAGACTCTCAACCTACCTGCTGGAGCATGGATATGAGAGAGGCAGCACTGATCAAACTCTCTTCATCAGAAAGGAAGCTAAGGGTTTCATAGTTGCTCAAATTTATGTGGATGACATCGTCTTTGGGTCTACATCCCACATACTCAAGGATGAATTCATAAAGATCATGAGCGATGAGTTCGAGATGAGCTTAGTTGGAGAGCTGACATACTTCCTTGGTCTTCAGGTTACTCAGAAGAAAGAAGGAATGTTCCTCAGTCAATCTAAGTATGTGAAGAACATAGTAAGGAAGTTTGGGATGGAGACGAGCAAGCCTGCACGAACCCCCATAGGCACAAATGATAAGATCAGTCAAGATCACTCGGGGAAGGATGTTGATCCTAAACTGTATCGAAGTATCATTGGGAGTCTCCTCTATCTAGCTGCTAGCAGACCTGACATTAGTTATGCAGTGGGAATATGTGCTAGGTATCAGGCAAACCCTAAGGAATCACATTTGCACGCTGTTAAGAGGATCATCAAATACATCTCTGGAACGGCCAACCTTGGAATCTGGTATTCTAAGGATTAAAGCCTTCAACTCACAGGCTACAGTGATGCGGATTGGGCAGGGTGCATGGATGATCGAAAGAGCACGACAGGTGGTTGTTTTTATGTTGGAACAAATTTGGTAAGTTGGTACAGCAAGAAGCAGAGTTCGATCTCCTTGTCCACTGCTGAAGCTGAATACTTGGCTGCGGGAAGCTGTTGTGCTCAACTATTATGGATGAAGCAAATGTTGAAGGACTATGGAATTGAACAGAAAGAACTACTCCTAATGTGTGACAACATGAGTGCTATCAACATTGCCAAGAATCCAGTCCAACACAGCCGCACCAAGCACATTGATATTCATCATCATTACATAAGGGAACTGGTAGAAGATGGAGTGGTGTTCATTCAACATGTTGGGACTGAACTTCAACATGCTGATATATTTACCAAAGCCTTGAACAGTGATCGATTTGAATCACTAAAGAAGGACCTTGGGTTGTGCTGCATTGTCTAAAGAAGCTCACCCGGACCCCCCCCCCCCCACCCATGGTGTACATGGTATCAATTCCTTCCCCAAACTCTTGTCAATATTTTCTTAACATTTTGTTTGGGCTGCAGGATTATTTATTTAGGGGGAGGTCTGTCAAGGCCCATGTTAGGCCCAAATTAAAGAGTCTGTCTCTACTTGGCCCAACTGGTATTGTTCTTGAAATGATGATGGCGCCAGGCTTCTCAGGCGGGAAGGATTAGACGTTTAAGGGAAGTATCTCTGTTTCTCTTTACTTTTTCCGAGAAGCTGTATCGTCTCCCTCATTTCAAATTGCCATTTCTTATCTGTGTGCAATTCCTTCTCTCGATCGTATTCTTGTTGAGTTCTTTGAGTACAGGAACAATGGTTCAAACTCGCGGGTCTAAGGATTCAAGCCCAGGGTCGAGAAAGCCCCCTGCGCCTCGAAACCCTAAGCCGAAAAAGGGGGTTCCTGCTCCCTCGAAGAAGACGAATGCCGCACAATCGTCTCCAGCAACCACCTCCACTCAAGGTGTGATGGACCCTTTAGACATTCGGAGTGAACTCCATGAAGCTGGTATAGCAGTTGAGGGGGAGACAACCGTCCCTGAGAACGTGACCACGAACCCCACTACCCAGACGGTTACCCCCACGACAGTTTCAGGAGATGTCTCTACTAAAGGAGTTGAAAGCGCACCATCCAAGTCAACCACTGTAATGGATTCTCCAGGGAATCTCAAAACCTTGGCTGCTGTTGCTGCCGCTTCAGTGCCCGCAAAGAAATCGACCAAGAAAGGTACAAAGAAGTCTAAGAAATATTCCGTTTCTTCTAATGTTCAAGTTTCAGGATCCTCCACGGCTCGAGGCACTACATCCACTGGAGACAAAGAAAGCGAAGAGGAAATTCGACTCACTGAATTGGCCCCTGTGACCCTGTCTCTCAAAAGGAAAGGCGCTGAGTCACCCAAGCCTGCATTCCCTATTCAAGATGTCTCGAAGACAAAAGCTTCATCGAAGAAGGGCTCCAAACCCAGTTCTGAAGCCAAAGGATCCACCGCTCAAGGAAAGGCTATTGATGCTGTCCCACTCAAAATTATCAAACCTGTGTTTGACTCTCTTCCTGCTTCCAAGGCTGTTGAGCCTTCTGCCGTGAAAGAGACTACTGCGCCCTCCAAGACCAAGAAGTCTCAGAAATCCAGCAAAGTAATGGATACTGTGCCACATACCAATCCTGCTACTTCTCCACTTACTCAGACCGATGAGTCCAGACAATCTGAACCTTCCCAAGGTTCCTCGGCAGTGAAAGAACCTTCCACTACATCTGGTCCTCAACAATCTCAAGCTGCTGAGCCTCGCAAGGAGTTGGATACTGTTGAAGAAGAATCTGAGGAAGCATCATCTGAAGGCGTTGAGGAGGAGGAAGACTCAAGTGCTGATGAACCGGATCAACACCCATCTCAAGGTGCCATTGGATCTAAAGTTGCCCCTGTTCCTATCCCTAAAGTGCACAAGGAGAAAGACTCTGATAGCGAGTTCAATGCTGAGGATGAACCAGAGTCTGAAGGAGATAGCTCCACTGAGTCTGAAGAAGCTGCTACAACAGAAGCTGCCCCACCTGCTGCCACAGCCGTGTCCGAACCTTCCCAGACTACCAGTAAAGGAAAACATGTTAGAGATGCTGAAGAGAATCCAGAGATCAGAAAGAAATCCAAGCTTGATATTAGGAAGCCATCTTCCTCCAGGCCAAAGACAAGAGAGGTGCTTGATGCTGCTCTTGCTCATTCTGATCAGTTTTTCTACGAGTCCAGTGAATCATACCATACCAGTGTTTTGGTCAAGAAGGCTTTTCGACAAGAGAATACTTACTCTGGACCAAAATTTGATAAACTTGGTTGGACCAAGTATCTTGGGAAGAGAGGGCTGATTGGATGGGCAACACTGGTTCAAGAATATCAACCTGAGCTTGTCACTCAATTTTATGCAAACTTGAGGAAAGATGTCATCATATCTGATACCCCATGGTTCAGTAAGAATTTCACTGGAGGAGTGCTCTATGGGATTTCAGCCTCCAAGATCAATGCTGTTTTGGAAGTGCCAGAGGTTGACTTCGAAGGAATTCTGGAACAAGGTGTTTCGTTTGACAGTGACAAAGTGGCCTATGCTATAACCAAGACCAAGGTGAAAAAGATGCCAGGGAAGGGAGTGAAGCCCAAGTTCCTTACACAGAAGTTCTACATGCTCTACAAGTTTTGTGCTTCGAACATCATGCCTACAGGAAATCACTCCCTGGTCACTCGAGAGATGTGCCACTTGATATATGCCATTGATCAACAGGTCCCTATCAATTATGGTCAGTTGGTTCTATCTCAGATGGTCGATATAGCAGAGTCCCTCACTGCCAGTCACAAAACACTGCTTCCCTATCCGGCCCTCATCCAATTGTTCCTCGAGTCTCTCAAAATTGGTGGGAACAAGAGTGCCCCGAAAGAAAAGATCTATGAGTTTGTTCTCTCACAGAAGCTGCTGACCAAGGTGCCAGACATACCAGGCCCTGTTGGAAATTTGAGCAATCAAAGTGCTCTAACTAGAGCTAGAGAAATTCTGAACCAGGCACTTGAGAGGTTCAAAAGACTTCGAGCTATCATTCATCAGGAAGAATGAAAGATTGAACAAGCACTTGCCCTACTGCCAGATTACTGGTCAGATGATGATGAAGCAGGGACTGCTATGTTTGTTGAGCCTGGAGATGACCAAGAGCGCCCCTCTGATGGAAATGAAGGAGATGTTGGCTCTGAAGATGCAGAGTCTGACTGACATTTGGCCACAGAAGTTGATCCAGAGGGGGAGTCACAAACATTCAAAATCCAATGCTGAATCAACCCCAATCCAATGTTGAATCAACCCCTCCTGATGATTGGTAATATCCTTCTAACTTTTTATCATAATTATCTATCTTTTGCTTTGATAAACTCTTATTATTGCTACTTTGGGACAAATTTTTTTTATTGCTTTTATGGTGAATATGTTTGGTGGAACTGGTTGTTTGGACAATTGTTATGTTTCTGAGATCTCATGGTATGTATGAACCTTCATGGTTATTATTGTACAAGCTCTATTTCTTGTGATGATTGTTTGCTGTAAAGAGCTTATAGCTAGTTTGCTAGTTAGGATTACTCTTGATTGTTGTAATTCATCATCGGTTGAACATTTGTATATGCTGGCTCACTTCCTGCCAAAAAGGGGGAGAATGTTGAGTCTAGTGTTTTGTGGGAAGTTCGAACCGATGATTGAACTCAGGTAGTTAGGACTTCTTCTATTGCATCTGTGTTCAGCGCGACCTTGGAGTGGAAGTTCGCTGAGATCAAGATCGAGATTGGGGTCCAACGGCTCTTTCTGATTAGAATAGGTATAGACTAATATTTCTTGCAGGGATTGCCTATCTTCTTATGAAAAGAGCTGTTACTCACAAACCCAAATCTCCCCAACGGCTACTTCCCAAAATGGAAAAATTATTCAAATCCGTTGAGTAATTTTGCGTTTAAGAAGAAGTGTTCCAAGAGAGGAGAGCAGAGATTTCATAATTCATTCTTAGAGATATTCGAAAGCTCTCAACTGTGCTATTGTCAAAAATCATCTCTCTAGTCGATCGACAGCCAAAGTGTGCACTGAGATTTCTGTCTAAGCTGTGAGATCGACGAAGCCTTGAACAAAGCTCTCATTGCTTTCGTACTCAGAGATTCCTTAAGTGTTTTCGTGAGAGACGATTAAGGAAGTTCAAAGCTTGACCAGGAGAAACACCTCAAAGTATTATTACTCTCATATTACAGAGGAAGTGTTTCGCAGGCTGCTACAAGTGGAGCTCAAAGCAGGCGGCTTTGAGGATTGAAGTAGAAAGGGTTTTTCTACACCAAAGGCTGGAGGCTGTTTGGTCACCACAATCTTCCACTTGGAGCTTGGAGTGAAGACACTTTACATATTTTGCTATTGTGTGTGGTTGTTTGCCATTGGTTAACACATAGTAAAATATCCTCCTGGATTGGTATCCCCCAGACATAGGCCGAAGGCCGAACTGGGTCATCAACTTGCTGTGTCTCATTTACTCTTTATGCATGTTTATTTCAAGCATTACATTATTCCGCTGTGCATGATTCTGTGTTTACACTGAGTTGTTTGATAAGTGTGTTCATTGTGTTAGTTTGAACTTTGTTCATTGAACCACTGGCATAAAGAGTTGAACTTGTGTGAGCTGGGAACCTAACAAAATTGACCCCAAAGTATTCTTGATCCTGAATAGAGTTGAGGTAAAAACACACAACAGGGTTGATCAAAGTAAATGACTATAATTATTCTATAAAAACAGTAATTCAGAATTCGGAAAACAGTAATTCAGAATTCAATCACCTCAACCCAAAAACCCAAAAAATGACTGTAACCGACAAAAAATGGAAATGGGCAGGCAATTTGAGTGCAGTCTCAGAGAACTTTATTTCGAAAACCCTTCAAAATTTACCAAGAAGTTTCATATGTACAGCCAAGACAGAATATCAAGTACTGTAAAAGTGAGAAATGAGAATCAATTTTTTAAACCAACTCTACAATTCAGAAGAAAATTAAACATTGGTCATAGGTAAGTTGGGATATTGGTACTTAATCTTTACAGTAGGATTGATGAATCATTAATTTCGATCTTCACATAGTATTAATTTATACAAGAGCAGAGCAGCCAATCTGGCTGCAAGGGCATTAAAGCTGATTGAAAGGACATCAAAGAAAGGAAGGAATTTCAATCAAATAGTAGTTCAAAGGCAAAATATTTTATATAATGTGAAGTTTCCACACAAAATAAACAAAGCATCATCCAAAACAACTTTCCAATAGATGTGCACACTGGCACAAATTGCATAATAATCTGAACTAAATCTAAACTGTCCAAGGCAAACCTCAAACTTCATGTGTGCATATCTAATTAACCCTATGACAGTGAAATCCATTCCCAACGTTGAAAACACTGTCTTTTTCACAGGTACAACAAAACTTGTCCATGAATTATTATTGAATTCTATGTCTTTATAAAGTATTGAAAATTACCGAGTCGGAAAAATAAAAAATAAAAGAATGAAGCTCGTTCATAGGCTCAGATGTATTGCTTGCTGATCATCTGAACTCAAGTTGTGCAAGAATGAAGTGCAAGGAAAAAATAAGGCCAAATAATAAAATTGGAAGCCCCAATGAGAAGCTGGATTTTTTGTCCAAGAGGAAAATTTCTTAGCGGAGGAAGTCTTCTTCCTATAGAAGGAATGATTCTAAATGAAGATTAAAAATAACCAACCAATAAAAAACTACCTGGCCGTTGAGAAACCACTACTACTAGTACTAGCCCACGCCTACGCTAGCTCTCCGTTCAAATTGTTGAATCATAAACTCACCCGACAACGTACGCTCCCGCCGTTGTAAAAAATAGCAGCTAAACGCATGCGCACGCCGTCGTCAAAGTAGCCGCCTAGTTTGATTGCCATTGTCAAAACTTGCGGATTGCATATCCGTAGTTGTCAAAAATATTGTATTTTCTATCTTTATATTTGTACTCTTCCGACTATAAATAGCCGTGTAATCTTAGTGAAAATCGCAGAATGAGATTTAGAACAATAACATCTAAACTCTCTTCTCCCCAATTCAAAATTCCAACAGAATTGGTATCAGAGCCTGAGATCTAAACTTAGAGCAAAACAACAATTTGAGTATAAACACTCAAACTTAAAAGAATTTAAATTTGCTCACTGGTGTCTTCTCCAAGTGCTGCCCAGCAGCCTTCAGCACCGCCACAGCGCTGCTGCCCCTCTGACCGAGTTGCTCCAGCCTCCACCGTTCACCGACCATCTTCTCCAGTGGTCTCTCTCACCACCGAGCTGCCTCTAGTGCTGTCCGCTGCCGCCGCTCACTAGCCACCATCAAGCGCCGCCTCCAGCTTCCTCAGTCGCTGCCTGCCACTCATCCTGCCGCTGCCGCTGTGTACGCAGCTCTCCAGCGCCATCCCAGCCGCTCTCCCGTTACCGATCTGTTGTGCCCGACACAGTTGCACGTCCGTCGTGCACCGCCTCTCCGGGCTAGAGCGATTACCCCTGCTCCCTCTTGACCGCATCACCACCGATGCCAGTCATTCCAACTCTTTCTGTCTTGTTCCTTCGTAACTTCTCTATGTGATTTGAGAAAAAAGAGAGTCCAGCAGACAGACAACATTAAAGCAAGAAGAAAATAGATGTCATTGAAAGTTTGTGGAGTTGGTATAATTATTAAAGGAGTTAGTGCGGTGGAGCCTTTTTTTTAAAAAAAAAAGAAGAAAAAAAAAATATTAAAGGAGTTAGTGGGAGTTTTAAAAAAAATATTAAAAAGTTAGTGGGGAGATTTTAAAAGAAGGAGAGTGCGTATTTTTTTAAAAAAAAGAATATAGTGGGTTTGGGAAGAATTTGTCAAAATTGAAGATTTTGGAGTACACGAAGGAAGCTGTGCAATCAGAAGAGGAGGTCCTGCAATTATTCAGAAAATATTATTCATAATGGCGTCAACAAGTTCCATCCAATCGCAAGTGCCCAAATTAACAAAAAATAATTACAGGAGTTGGAGTATCCAGATGGAAGCATTATTGGGCTCACTTGACGTATGGGATTGCGTGGAAAATGACTTTGCAACATCAACGGAGCAAGAGCAAGATAAGGAAAAATTAAAGGAGCTGAAGAAAAGGGAGAAAAAGGCCCTTTTCACAATCTACCAAGCAGTAGAAGAATCCACCTTTGAATTAATTGCTACAGCAAAAACTTCAAAGGAAGCTTGGGAGATTTTGAAGAAAGCAAATGAAGGGGTGGATAAAGTGAAGAAGATCCGATTTTAAACCTTGAGAGCCCAGTTTGAATTATTGCGCCAAGGCAATACGGAGAACATATCTGATTATTTTGCTCGAGTCATATCTATTGTTCACCAGATGAGACAGAATGACGAAGAGATGAGCAACGTTCGAGTTATTGAAAAGATCTTGAGATCTTTGGACTCAAAGTACAACCTCATAGTTGTTACTATTGAAGAAACCAAAAATCTTGAGGTATTGACCATTGAAGAGCTAATGGGTTCTCTGCAAGCATATGAACAGAGAATAACAAGCAGAAAAGATGATCAATTCCAAGAACAGGCGCTTCAGTCCACTCTCTCATTCAGAAGGAATAATTTATCCCGAGGAGGATCACAACGTGGATAATTTCAGCCACAAAGAGGAAGAGGTGGCCAAGTACCAGGCCATGGGTATAATCAGAATACCCAGTTTAATGGTGAAAAATAAAAAGAACGTGGTCGTGAAGCCTACCGAGGCCGTGGAAGACATCAAGGTCGTGGACATGGAAGGAATTCCGGATAGAGATATGACAAATCAGAAATCCAATGTCATATCTGCAAGAAATTCGGCCATTATGCCAATGAATGCTCGTAAATCCAAACAAAGTGGAAGGAAAGGCGAATCCTGCCAACAAAGAAGAAGTAAATGATAGAGAAGTGTTGCTGTTAACAAGCACCGGATCAGATGCAACCAGTGATGTGAAATGGTTCCTAGACACAGGAGCCTCAAACCGCATGTGTGGAAGGAAGGAATTGTTCACCAGACTTGACCAAAGAGAGCTTGGCAATGTCACATTTGGTGATCTCTCACAGAAGCCAATCGAAGGGAAAGGCGATATAACCTTTGAACTCCAAGATGGAAGAAAAGTAAGCATTTCAGATGTTTATTATGTTCCACATATAAAAAGCAACCTCTTGAGTGTTGGACAGTTGCTCGAGAAAAAATACAAAGTGATGATGGAAGATTTGTCACTGAGCATTCGAGATAAGAACAACAATCTCATTACCAACGTGAGGATGACGAAGAACAGGATGTTCCCATTAAAATTCAGCATCAATGAAGTAAGCTCCCTCAAAGTTACAAGCATGGATAACTCAACACTTTGGCATCGTCGTTATGGGCATCTGGACTTTGAAGCATTAAAGTTGCTTGAAAAGAAAAACATGGTGATCGGAATATCAAAATTGGAGAATCCCAACAAGCTGTGTGAAGTTTGTGTCATGGGAAAGCAACACAGAAACCCATTCAATAAATACAAGTCGAGGAAAGCAGCTTCCAGACTTGATTTGGTGCACTCCGACGTATGCGGACCAATTACTCCCGAGTCCATTGGAGGAAATAGGTATTTCCTAACATTTACTGATGATTATACTGGAAAAACCTGGGTTTATGTGTTGAAGCAGAAAAATGAAGTCCTTACAAAATTCAAGGAATTCAAAAAGCTTGTTGAAAAGTAAAGTGGATGCCAAATCAAGTGCCTGCGTACAGATAGAGGAGGTGAATATACCTCAAGGGAGTTTGACATGTTTTGCAAAGAACATGGGATATCGCATCAACTCACCATGCCACAAACACCGCAACAGAATGGCGTTTCAGAAAGAAAGAATCGAACGATTCTTAACATGGTTCGATGTATGCTCAAAGAGAAAAATATTCCCAAAGAATTTTGGGGTGATGCAGTTGCTTGTTCTGTTTACATATTGAACAGGTTTCCTACGAAGAGTGGTGATAGGACCCCTGAAGAAGCTTGGACCCTGCGCAAACCAAGAATTTGACCATCTACGAATTTTTGGAAGCGTTGCCTATGCAAAAGTGCAAGAGGAGAAAAGAACAAAGCTTGAAGACAAAATTCAAAAGTGCATTCTTCTTGGCTATGGTGAAAATTGCAGTGGTTACAAGCTGTACAATCCAGTAACTCGCAAAATTGTGATGTCAAGAGACGTGGAATTTGATGAAGAACAGACATGGGATTGGAATTCTCCAAAGCAGCTCATAGAAGTCCTACTTGAAGATGAGCAAGAATCCATCAAAGAAAGGCAAGTAGAACCTGAAGAGATATCATCACCACCACCAGAACAAATTCAAAATAATCCAGAAAATGATGGCCCAAACAGTAGCAGCCCACTCATTCGAAGGACACGAAGGATCCAAGACATTTATGATACTACAAGTGCAATTGATGATGAATTCATTGATTTCTGTCTCTTTGCAGATCGTGATCCTTTAACTTTTCAGGAAGCTTGTAAAGAAATCAAATGGCAGAAAGCTATGGAGGAAGAAATCCAGGCGATAACAAAAAATGACACATGGGAGCTTACACCACTTCTTCGTGGACACCAAGCCATCGGAGTCAAATGGGTGTACAAAACAAAAAGAAATGAGAAGGAAGAAGTGGAGAAGCATAAAGCAAGATTGGTTGCAAAAGGGTACAAGCAAGAATTTGGGATTGACTACGATGAAGTCTTTGCCCCAGTAGCCCGACTTGAAACCGTGAGACTGCTCATTTCAATTGCAGCCCAAAAGAGGTGGAAAATATATCAAATGGACGTGAAGTCAGCCTTTCTGAATGGATACCTCAAAGAAGAAGTCTATGTTGAGCAACCACCAGGTTTCACTGTCAAAGGCCAAGAAGATAAAGTCCTCAAGCTAAGAAAAGCCCTTTACGGCTTGAAGCAAGCCCCCCGTGCATGGAATTCGAGAATTGATGAATATTTCTCTCGAGTTGGTTTTCAGAAATGTCCGTACGAACATACTTTGCACATGAAAGTCAATGCAAGTCAAGATGTGCTGCTGGTGTGCCTCTATGTGGATGATTTGATCTTTATGGGAAGTAATGCAAAAATGATCAAAGAATTCAAGCAATCCATGGAGAAAGAGTTCGAGATGACAGACTTGGGATCAATGAAGTACTTTTTGGGCATTCAAATTCAACAAGAAGCTGAAGGAATATTTGCGTCCCAAGAAAAATATGCCAAGGAGATTCTAAAGAAGTTCAACATGGAAGATTGTGAAACCGTGAACATTCCAGTGGAGTGCGGCACCAAGTTGTCCAAAGAAGGAGAAGGTAAACCAGTAAATCCGACGTACTACAACAGTATTGTTGGTTGCCTTCGATACCTGACGTGTACTCGCCCAGACATTCTTTAAGGTGTTAGATTGGTTAGTCGATACATGGAGAAGCCTATGACTTCTCACTTGAAAGCAGCAAAGAGAATTCTTAAGTACATAAAAGGAACGATCGGTCATGAATTACTATACCCAAGTAATGGAGAGGCAAAGCTTACTGGGTTTAGTGACAGTGACTGGGCTGAAAGTTATGATGACCGTAAAAGTACAACTGGATTCATCTTTTTCAATGGCGAAACGACTTTTACCTGGTCTTCGAAAAAGCAAGTTGTTGTTGCCTTATCAACTTGTGAAGCAGAATACATTGCGGCATAATCTTGTGTCTGCCATGCCATCTGGTTGAGAAGAATGTGTCAAGAATTGAAGTTGCATCAGGACAGTGCAACAAAGATATTTGTGGATAATAAGTCAGCAATTGCCCTTGCGAAAAATCCAGTTCATCATGAACGCTCCAAACACATTGATACTCGCTTCCACTTCATCCGGGAGAAGGTCAAAGAAGGAGAAGTAGAGCTAGTACATGTGAACTCAAGAGAGCAAGTTGCAGATATCTTTACGAAGGCGTTGAAAGTTGAAACTTTCCAATATTTGCGGAAGAAACTTGGAATTCAAGATTTCAAAGGGATGAGTTTAAGGGGGGGAAATGTTGAATCATAAACTCACCCGACAACGTACGCTCCCGTCGTTGTCAAAAATAGCAGCTAAACGCATGCGCACGCCGTCGTCAAAGTAGCCGCCTAGTTTGATTGCCATTGTCAAAACTTGCGGATTGCATATCCGTAGTTGTCAAAAATATTGTATTTTCTATCTTTATATTTATACTCTTCCGGCTATAAATAGCCGTGTAATCTTAGTGAAAATCGCAGAACGAGATTTAGAATAATAACATCTAAACTCTCTTCTCCCCAATTTAAAATTCCAACACAAATTCAGTATTTCCAGCGACCCCAATCAAAAACCCACTGGTCCCCCCTCCCGGGAACATCCAGCTGTCCGGCTATCCAGTTGGGTGGGTTATTGTTGCACCTTCGCAACCTACTACCAATACTACTACAACATTAATTAATGATTATGATTAAATAAACTTACAAGTTACTATTGCTTTTCCTAATATCATATCATAGGTGTCGAATAATACTATCATCAATCAATCCCCAACCTTATCTAACTTATCATCCTCCGCCGCCTGTCCGGCGGCCTAATAATTACCCCCAGGCTCTTAGAGCCCGTTTGGATTGGCTTCTAGGGAGGTGCTTTTGGCTTTTACTTCTGTCAAAAGCACTTCTAGTAGAAATTAGGTGTTTGTTTTGGCTTTTAAGAAAAAGCAAAAGCACATCGAAAAGTGAAAAAAGTGCTTCTGGGAGAAGCAGTCTAAGGGGTGCTTCTCCCAAAAGCAGAAGCCAAAAGCACCTCGTAAAATGTGCAAGGACTTAAATACCCCCACTACTTAATATAAATTACACTATAAATATAATTTATTATCATATTAAATAGCATGTCCTTTTTGGTAATTAACATACTCTAAAAGCACTTTTCATTTTTATTCATCCAAACATATTTTTTAGAAAAAGCCGCTTTTCAAACATTCCATCCAAACACAAAAGTTACATGCTTTTGCTTTTAACTTCTGCTTCTGCTTCTACTTTTGGCTTTTGGCTTCTGCTTTTCTCAAAAGCCAATCCAACTGTAACTAACTAACTACTACTGTTACTGTGGAGTGTGCGGAGGAGGAGTTGGAGTTTGGACTGACTTTGGACGACGGTGGTTGGATCCTTCCTTCCTTCCTTCTCCAGTCCACTTCTCCTCCTATTTCTATACTACGGAGTACTTCTCAAGTTGCAGCAACCACCCCCTGCCTGCCTGCCTGCCTGCCTGCCCCCTTTCTCTCAACACCCTCCTCTCTCCCCTTTCTCCAATTATATTACTGTAGATCAAAACAAGCTCGGAAACAATGAGCAATCTTGCTCTAATTCGTCGTCGTGGGGGGCCCTTCTTCTGGGTAGCAGCCAATATTATTAGCCCCCCACTTGTCCTCATCGTCGGTGGTTCCGTCGCACTACTAGTACCTCCTTCCTCTCCAATTTCTGCTGCGTCGTATCCGGGGTCGGTGGCCGCCTCCTCCCCAGGTAATTCCACTCTTCTTACATTGATGGATGGACGATGGCCTTCCTTCATTCATTCTCAATTTTCTGATTTGTTTTGTGTTCATTTGTGAATTTTACTCTTATATCTATAATAATAATAATAATAATAATGCGGATGGATACTTGTGCTCTCTCATTAGGAGTCGAAATTCACACACCCAAAAGGCCAAAACCAACCCCTATTATTATTATTGCCTTCATTTCAATTTCCTCTTTCTTCGGATGATCGATGATAACTTTTATAAAACTGTTGGTACATATATATAGTTGCTATGTTATCGGAGGAGATCCAAGGAGGAGGGAGTGGACATCCGAAAATAAGTTCGAATAGTACTAAATTGTTGATAGCACTCGTTGCTGCTTCCACTGCTTTAGGAGCAATCCTTCTGTTTATTCTGTGTATTTATTACGGCAAGCACAAGAAGAAATCCAAGGGGCAAAATGATGAGATTAGGTCAGGTACTACTGCCATGCCATCTCATTAATTATGCCTGAATGAATTTTCAATTTTTATGGCCTAGGCTAGGCTAAGATATGGTCATTGTTTTGCTGGCTGGCAAAAGCAGTTCTTGGAACACCACGACAGGTTTGTGGAAGAGATCTGTCGTTGTCACTGTAATGGACTACAAAACCTTAGAATCAGCCACGAATAATTTTGGAGAAAGTAATGAGCTGGGTGCAGGAGGGTTTGGTTGTGTGTACAGGGGTACACTGGAAGGGAACTTTTGTGTCGCTGTCAAAAGACTTGCTACACCCAATGCAGATACATTAAGAGAATTTCAGGTGCCATTGTCCTGTTTTCTAAATTCCAGGCCTAACTGGTTTTCACAACCTTTCCACACATGTTTCGGTTTGGTTCTCGCCTGGTTTAGTGTTTTTTAACTATCTTTTGATGTTGATATTACCATTTTCAGACAGAGGTTGAAATATTGTCTAAAATTCAGCACCCAAATATAATCAGTTTGGTAGGTTACTGCATTCACTCTGAAACGAGGCTTCTTGTTTATGAGCTGATGCAGCACGGTTCTCTGGAAGCGCAATTACATGGTAAAAGTTCAAGTGTTTTCTGCTTTAATTTTTAGTGAAGGATTCAACTAGGTCAGGTGGAAAAAAGAAAATCTATTACTTATGCAGAATTTTCCCTTTATTCTTTGATATATCGTCAGGCGTTTCAAAGGGTGCGGCATTACCATGGCATTTACGAATGAAAATAGCCCTTGACACAGCAAGGTGTGTTAGTATGACAGCAGACAATACCATATGGATATGATTTTTTGTTTTATTATTTTTACCTTTTATTTATTACTATTACTTTGATGCTATGGTTTATTTACTCAACTGTTGACCAGAGGTTTAGAATATTTGCACGAGCACTGCCATCCGCCGGTCATTCATAGAGATCTGAAATCATCTAATATTCTTCTAGATTCCAACTTCAATGCCAAGGTAAATGGCCTGTCTTTTCTATAAAAAATCGTTCACTCTTATACCATTGTATACATTACTTAATCCACATGAAAACCGCTCTGCTTCTTCTTCTTATTTTGTTCCTCAGCTGTCAGATTTTGGCCTTGCTGTGGTTGCTGGATCACAGATGAAAAAGGATATTAAGCTTTCAGGAACCTTGGGTTATGTTGCCCCTGAATACCTACTAGATGGTTGGAACTGTTCTGTTTCTCTTGTCTTATTATGGGGTAACCATGTACTAATTAGCAAGCTTGTGAATTAGCCAACCATTTTCCTGATAAAATGTATGTGCTTGTCCAAACTTCTGAAAAGGATATCCCTGGTTTGATTGTAGGACAAGTCATTCAATAAAATTACTGGTTTTGGTGAAGTTTGATTAATTGGGAATTAGGGGAATATGGAGTTGACCACTAACATCCTTGTGTTGCTTAAGTTGGTTCAAAGGTGATTCTTCATTTCTGATGCCAATTGAAACTTTGGGAACCCATGGCCAAACTCACTCTATGTATCATTCCCCAAAAATTGCCAGAGCTAACCCATTGTTTCAGTGCTGTAAATATTCTGGTCATTTTTTTTTTCTTCTCATTTTGTCTTTTCATGAGTTTGTCTTGTTGAACCAAATGGGTAAACAGAAAATTTATTTTTAATTGTTTTGTTTGTATATCATAGAGACCCTGACAGGTTTTGGAGCAAACTTTGATCATAATCAATCGGCACAAGTAATGATGCTGGGTCTGCTAATTGAGCCATTACATTGCTTGATAACTTACTCTTTGGCATGTTGATATGCTTGTAGGAATTTTACTCAATATTATATGTGTTTGCTGGATAGGTAAACTAACTGATAAAAGTGATGTTTATGCATTCGGTATTGTACTACTGGAGCTTCTCCTGGGAAGAAAGCCTCTGGAAAAACTGGCACCACCTCAGTGCCAGTCCCTTGTGACATGGGTAAACATGCATTCTAATTTAGGAACCTAGCTACAATTGTTTTGAGTCTACTAACCTTTTCAGAATGGGTATTCAATTCCTTACTTATCAATCTCCTCCTGTAGGCTATGCCTCAGCTCACGGATAGAACAAAACTTCCCCACATTGTGGATCCTGTGATTAGAAACTCCGTGGACTTGAAGCATCTATTCCAGGTCAGTGACCTATAAAAGTATTTGATAAATGAGTATGAGTCTCTCTCACAAAGAAATATAATTTGGTAAACCAATACTCCGAATGTGTCGGCATACAGGTTGCTGCTGTGGCAGTGCTATGTTTACAACCAGAGCCTAGTTATCGTCCATTGGTAACAGATATTGTGCATTCTCTTGTGCCCCTCGTCCTCATTGAGAATGGTGGGACACTGAAAATTACAGATGAAAACAATAGGGAGATGTGTGGGTAAGATGGATTATGGATACATTTACACATCACTACTGGGTTATAGAGTAGCAGCTCAGTGTAAGCCTGCTGGGTTGTACTCTTATCTGATACCCCGTGTTAGTCCATCCATGGTATGTATATATGCCCCGACCGATTATTATTGATTCTGTTCAACTCCTCTGTGACTCTGACTTGATGAGTTTGCTTGCATTCTGGTGCCCAATGTATTGTGAATTCTAATATTGTGTGGAGTAAGTAGTACGCTTGGGCTGTTGCTTTTAACCCATATTTGATATCTCCTGGCTGATCTTGAACTCAATAATAATTCCAGCTCATAATTTTCTGTTTATATATTTTGCCCTGCATGTGGGGAGGGATTCTATATTTTGGTTGGGTTAAATTGGGTAGCTGGAATATGACATGCGTATTTTTGTTCCGAGGAAAACTATGTTTGTGTGTGTGAGATATGTGGAATTTCAATAAAAGATTGTTTAACTGACATCAACTTAAATGAAAGCAAATATCGGAGCATCACGATTAATTATATAGTATCCTATACACAAATTAAAGGATGGCACAAAGTACAATTGTGCCGAATTAGTTGTGCCGATGTTGTGTACATACTGCCATCACGATTAACTGGCCTGGGGACCGGACCGAGTCGTTACCCAGCTAGCTTATTTGATTTTTGAGATTAACTTCAATATCACTTTCATTTTATAATAATAATCCCCAGTGGGGGCTAGTTGTGCCATCCATCCTTTTTAGATCAGAGCAAAATGGAGGGATCGAGTTAATTTCATTATATGGGGAGTTAAATTCTGCCATATAAAGTGGGAGATTTTCGTCAGTGACTTCTGGTGGTGAAAATCCTGTTTCAACAAGATCCTAGACATATATCAAGTGAACCCAATAGAGATTCCATTTGAATGCTCCACATTCTGTAGTTATCTTTGGTTAATTTGGGCACTTGTGATTGAAGAGAGGATAATGAGGCCATTGATGAAGATGGCTCTGATATCAGAACTGTTGGAAAGTCTTTTTACGTATTAGAGATACACAGCTATTTTCTATGAAGCAGTGAATATGTTTTAAAATTTTGTAAACTTGTTGCTCTCTCTCTCTTATTCATGACCGCTCAAGTACTACATAGATTTATAGTCAATTAAAGGAATGATCCAGATAATCTATTACAAGTTCCCAAGTTATATTAACTTATCAAATCAATTCATAGCAACAATCAAGACAAAGAAACTAAGGATCTTTTAACTCCAAAAGGGCGGCATCAGCTAGCAGACATGTAACAGATAGGTAGCAGCAGCAGCCAATATTAAATGTGAAAATAAGTTTAATAGTATGTTCAACAGGAAGGGTGCCTTTTGCGCAAAAAAAAAAACAGGAAGGGTGCCTTGCTCCCGAAACTTCAGTGGTGGCTGTCCGACGACGTCTTCGAGTTTGGGCCACCGAAATTTGAGCCGCATTATCTTCGTTAGCAAACTTCATGACGAAATAAATAGCCATTCCAGATGTATTAGGGTCTGTTCTGCACGCAGCTTTTGGGAGCTTTTGGGAGCTTTTGGTAGCTTTAGCTTTTATTTCAAAACAAAAGCCCGTTCTGCACACTAGCTTTTGAGAGCTTTTGGGAGCTTTTGGAAGCTTATTTTTAGAAGCTACTTGTAGTAGCGTTAAAAAATAAGCTAGGAGCTTATTTTTGAGCAATCACAATTTTAACCCAATAACCAACCCACTATCCAATACTCTACATAAATATTTGTCCTTTCATGTCATTTCATACCTTTTTTTCACAGCTACAGCTAGTTGTAAAAAACACTTAAATAGAACTGACAACTCCAGCTCCAGCTCCCTACAGCTCCAGCTTGCAGCTACAGCTCACAGCTGCAGCTCAGCGTGCAGAACAGACCCCAAAAGCTACCTCTTGTAGCTTCTAAAAAGAAGCTTCCAAAAGCTCCCAAAAGCTCCCAGAAGTTAGTGTACAGAACGGGCTTTTGTTTTGAAATAAAAGTTAAAGCTACTAAAAGCTCCCAAAAGCTGCGTGTAGAACAGACTTAGTGAAACTCCTTGCGTAGCATGCCATAGTTTCTCCAAACGGCTCTTCAATGTCCCGTATGCAGCAATAAAACATCCTAAGACTTTCAAGATAATTACATCGGACTAGGGCCTGAGTAATTTTAATTATTTTCATTGAAGCAACAAGGTAACAATTTGATGCAATTCTTCCTTGATAGTTGATACCTCCATTCCACACCACATCACATTAATGTCCGAGTAGTCAGTCGTCATCTTCGTCCTCAGCAGCATCCATCGGGATATGAATGAAGCCCGCCCCCGACCGAACCGCATTGTTGTTTGTAAAGGGGTCTGTCTCAGGGCCGTGTCCAGTTGATGGGCCGACAGGATGGATGCCCCCCAGAGTAACAAACATCCATTTTCAGCATCCATGGACGGAGGTGTAGCCGCCCCGACAGGAGTTCATGATCGGTTGCGGAGGGTCTTGTAGGCTGGAGCTTTCTTGAAATGGCGGGTATGTTAATGGGGGAGAAATGTCAAATTTTGAAACTGATGGTACTAAAAACAAAGTAGACAAAAGTTTTTTTTTTTTTTTGATGAGCCGAGGCCGGGAAAAAGTAGACAAAAGTTTAGAGGAAAAAAAAGGGCATCATTTAAAAAAAAATAAAATTAAAGTGTTTAGCTAAATACTGAGATTAAAAAAATAAATAAATAAATCATAATTTGAAAATTTATTATGAAAAATAATTGAGTGGCTTTAGGATTGGTTGCAAACCAAGTACAAAATCGAATTCAAAATGTACTTAAACTACCATCTCAAATCAAAACTGAAATAATTTTGGGGATGAGGACTTAGTCCAAGTGGTTAAGTCCGTTGACTTTCAACGGAAGGTTGAAGGTTCGATTCCATCGCCCTCTATCCCTCCCTTTTATTCCCCTTTGTAATTATGTGGCATGAGCTCTCACCACCCCTTTCCAGGCCTTCAATAGATCCTCTAAAAAAAAAACTAAAATGTTTTGCTTTATCCACGAAATACAAAACTCTCGAATACAAGTTTAGAAGGGAATGACTGATTTGGGATTTATATCGAATCCGGAGATTAAAGCAGGCCATCAAAAAGGATGAAACAAAGAATAGCTCTTGAACAATGAACACAAATATGAAAAGGGCGATGTGGGGATTTTTTGGGAATTTTTTGAAGCAGAATTTGGGAAAATGGATAGAGCTAAAGTTAATAAATATACTTATATTTAAATGAATTGGGCAGAATCTAACTTATGAAGTTCTTTTATTTTTTATTTTTTAAAATAATGATAGGTCAATTGACCTATTCAAGGTAGATACGACAATGACCATTTTAGAGGGCTTGAATCTGAATTGTGATGGTAGGGATTCAAATTGGCTTAATTATTAAAATAATATAGATAAATTACCCCGTTCCCAAAATGATAACCAATGCGATTGGGAAAAATTAATTTTTAATTGAGAGATCGCCTGTCCACCAGGCGATCAAGTAAAAAAAAATTTATTCAAAAACTAATCGCCTGTCTACCAGGCGATTACCCAAAAAAAAACAAAAATACATAAACATGCTAATAGCCTGTCCACCAGGCGATTAGGATAGTAAAAAAATACAAACCAAAGAAATCGCCTGTCCAACAGGCGATTTGTTTAAAAAAAAATTGAAAAATTTAATCGCCTGTTGGACAGGCGAGTAGGGTTTTTAAAGAAATAAAAAATTGTGCACAGTGCTGCTCGACTGAAAATAGGGTTTGTCATTTACTATAAAGGATGTGCAGTTCACATGCATGTATAGTATTTATCTCAGTGCTGTTTGAGTTATCTTCTCAAATTATTGAAATTATTGAATGTAGGTGCAACAGTATGGGATGGGGAAAAATAATAGTGGTAGGCTGACAAGATGATAATGGTGTACTGTAGCATATGAATTATAGAGTGTCTGTAGGGTGTTGGACGCCTATTTAAATGTGAACAAATTTAGTTTCTTTGCAGTGTAGTGTTTTACAAACTTTTGCATACTCTGTATAAACATCATATTCTCTACTTTGAGGAAAGGCAGAAACTTCACGAACGATTGTGTGCAGAATTTTTGAGTCATTCGGCTTCAAATTTATTTCAGTTATTTGTTAGCTCGCTCAGGTAATCATCATCCAACATTATCATCATCCAACATTTTATAATAATAAATTAAAATACGTAAATCCTATTAGACACATCTATTAAATAATAAATACTTTATACCTGTCTATATCATTTTAAGGCTTTGAATGAATTTGTTGTTTTCTGAGAAAATTTTCTTTTCTCTTTAATTGTCATATAACATTACCTTTTTCATTAATATGCATGTTTATTTTTTCCAGCTTTAGTAGACTTTTGGTCCTAGGCTTTTTTTGAATACCACTGTGTTATGTATTTTTAATATGTTGCTAATAGTATGTGCCCGTAATTGATTGGTGCAGTTTTAATGGCGAATGAGTATGTGAAAATAATTTTATTTTGGGGCGGTAATGTGGTTCAAAGTCAGTCCAGTATCGAGTACGATCAACCTCCGCGTGCATGGCGCATTATCTCCAGGAATTCGTCGTTCGTAGACTTGCTTGCTGTTATTTACAGCGCCACCGGTGTTAATGCAAACAACTTTAGCGTGAAGGTGTACACACACTTCCAGTGGACAAATAATTTCGGTCAGGGGTGCAACAGTGTTTTGATGGAAATCTGTGACGATGGTCAACTGCAATGTTTTTTACACCCAAGTACCGGTTATGAGTTATTGCAGTTGTTCCTAGAATCCACACAGCATGATGGTACGGACGACCATGTACACCTTGCAGGAACATCACATGAACTGGTAGCAGGGGGCACAATCTGCAGGACTGGGTTGAACGATGAGGTCACAGACTCCGATGAGGGGGGTGAGCACGTCAGTCCAACTAATGAATCTGATTCCGCTTGGGACGAGGACGTAGAAGATGATTCAAGTACTGGTTTTGAAGACAATCCGTCAAGGACTCCGTACGACGCAATTTCTGATTGTGACGAGGGCGAAGAAGCGGAGGTGCGTGTGGATTCATCTCGAAGAGGGTCGTGGGCTGAAGATTCAGTAGACGTTCCATCATTGGGATCATGGAGGACTTACAGCAAACGAGACGGTAAACTAGCAATCGGAATGACATTTGCATCGAAAGAGGACTTACAGGCTGCTGTGAGACATTACTCTGTCGTATACGCGCAACGGGAGTTCATCGTCAAGTGGAGCAACAAAACACAGTGGAGAGTACAGTGTAAAAATTATGCTTCATCAAATGGTTGTATATGGCGCCTCTCAGCATGCTTGCAGGAGTGTATCGGTCGATGGGAGATAACCAAGATTTACGGGCCAACCCATCGCTGTATTCCAGATGTCGACCATATCGGCCATGCGAAATTGGACAAGAATATGATAGCCCGACACCTCACGCGATATGTTACGAAAAGGAATGGAATATCAATTGCCAATGTGATGAAGAAGATGAAGGCAAAGTACAAAGTGGACATAAGTTACGCAAAAGCCTGGTACGCAATAGAACGAGCCATTGAGCTCGTACATGGAACGTGGGAGCATTCTGTTAAAAATCTTCCAGCTTTAATGGCAGTACTGGTAGAGAGTAACCCGGGTACTGTAGTGCAATGGCAACATCATCAACAAATAAAGGCGGGGCACTATACGGTTGGATACGTATTCTGGTCATTTGCGCCTTGCATTAATGCATTCCGTCATGCTAGGCCAGTCATTAGTGTTGATGGAACTCACCTGTACACGAAGTACAAGCATAAGTTGTTGGTTGCATGTACCGGTGATCGGGAACATCAGATGTGCCCGCTGGCATTTGCATTGGTAGATGAGGAGTCCATCGAGTCGTGGACTTGGTTCCTCGGCATGTTAGAGAGGTAAATTTTATTAAAGCTACACAATGTCTTGTTGTTATAATGTTCTGTGAACTGATACCTTTGGCGTGATATAAATTTGCAGGTTCGTTGTGTGCGGCAGATCAGGGGTTTGTTTGATATCTGATAGGCACGTCGGGGTGGAGCGTGCAGTCGAACATCTCAGGTCATTTAAAGAGCCATTGGGTAGGCACCGTTACTGTTTGCGTCATTTGGCCTCCAACCTGAACAAGCACTTAAAAAAAAAACACCTCAAGAGCCTCTTCTGGGAAGCAGCGCGTGCGAACTACGTGAGTGACTTCAATAAGCAGATGGAGGTCATAAAGGTCGCCCTCCCGGGGGCATATTCATACCTGATGGAGATTCCACTAGAGAAATGGACTTTTGCATACGACGAGGGGTGGAGACGCGGGATGACGACGACGAACCTATCAGAATGTTATAACCATGTCTTGAAAGAAGCACGTAAACTGCCAATATGTGGGATGGTCATGTGCATATTTGAGAAGCTCATACAACACTTCAACATGAAGCATGTTGATGCGAACCGTCGGCGGACGGATGGGTTCGAGTGGACTGCATATGCCACAGAACGTTTCGACACCGCGCGTAGGCTTGCACGGAATTTTTATGCGAACATTGTGAATTACCAAGAAATGGAGGTGAGTGTAGACCACCGCTCTTCTATTGGATCGAAAGGAGTGAATGTCGTGTCCGTATTGAATGGGATTTGTGACTGTGGTGGGATGTTCCAGCGTGGTATTCCATGCAAGCATATGATGGCCGCGTGGAGACAGTTCGGGGTTAGTGAGAAGAGCAAGGTCCCAACGGAGTATAACATTTCAGAGTATGTGGCAATGTATTCTCATCCTTTTCATGCTTTGCCCGACGAGGGATCGTGGCCATCACCGTGGTTTACACTGGAGCATAATCCACAACTGTGAACAAGGACCAGACGGGGAAGAAAGAACACTTCTAGGATCCGTAATGAGATGGACGAAGCAGGATCGTCACAGGGTAGGCGCCGCCAGAGGTAATCTTAAGAACTAGTAATTGGTGTTTGAGCCGGCAAATGTTAGTGTAATGTCCTTTGTTTGTTCAAGTACTTATTTTTTTTTAAATCCCTTTTCTTTTATTCCGATGTCCATCGATGTAACAATTTAAATTATTTATGAACATGCACTATTCCGGCAAACTATTTTATTTGAGAAGTAACTTCTAAAAAACAAATATATATATATATATATTGCCTCATAAGAGGACGAAGCTGCCAATATTCATATACATTTTTTCTACTTTATACTAGTAATAATTGCTACAAAGGGATCATATTGTGAATTGTATGAGTTTTATTATTATTATTATTATTATCTCATGTTGTTGTTATTATTATTATTATTATTATTATTATTATTATTATTATTATTATTATTATTATTATTATTATTATTATTATTATTATTATTATTATGAACATTTTTATTATTATTACTATTATTACTACTAATACAATGTACTATTATTATTATGAACAAACAATACACCTCATAAGTAGTTTTCAAATTGACTCCACTAGAAGTAATGGCTTCCAGTACCACATCTCCTTCTTCGTGGCTGTCTACGGCCCCTGCCATACTGTGGAGAGGCAGTCTGCTCGCTATCATTGCCCCCATCGTCATCATCATCGTCATCGCCATCACCGCCGTCGCCATCTCCTGTACTGTCAATGGATGAGGATGAGGATGATCTAATTAATGGTGTTGAGGAGAAATGAGAAGGGTAAGTCTACTGCTCAGGAGAAATGCGAATGCGTTGAGGAGAAAGGAGGAAGACTTCACTGATGTATATACCGAGCTTGTTGCTGATAATTTGTATCCCACCTTCTGTTATAATGCTAAATTCAAAAATTTTTTGCAGAATAGGGCAGGACTCTATGGAAACTTGGTCAGTGATGATGATCGTTTTTTTTTTTTTTGCAAAATTAATGGAATTCAATAGCATGTGAATTATATGGTCAGTGCATGTGAACTATGTTCAGTGACTTTATTCACTCCTTGTCCTCTTGTCCTGCACTAATACTGTCCTCTTGTCCTGCTGCACCTTGTCTTCATCCAATGCTTTATTTCCCTTCTCTTCCTGCATGCTTTGTGAATGGGATGAACAGTGCAAAATCGCCAGTTGAACAGGCGATTTGCACTGTTCATTTATTTTTATCTTTTCCCTACCTAATTGCTTGGTCACCAGGCGATTTGCGATGTTGCTTTTTTTTTTTTTTTTTAATAAACTCGCCTGTTCACCAGGCGAGTAGCATACTTTTATTTTATTTTTTTTTACACTGATCGCCTGTTCAACAGGCGATCAGCTAATAAAAAATTTGTTTTATTCAGTCGCCTGTTCAACAGGCGACTATCTATTATTTTGGGAATGCCTCATTTTATCTATATTATTTTAATAATTAAGCCGATTCAAATTCTAGCTCGAGGTTTCAGATTTTTGTAACGTTGTACATTGAAGAGGAGAAATTTCCCTCGTTAAATTCCATTCCAATCATTTGCAAGATGTTGAATAGAACATTTATTCGCTTGGAAAAAATATGGAGCAAAAATCATGGGATTGCACTCTTTTTATGCAAACATTGTCGTTTATGTCATTCTCAACATTGGCCTTATCTGATTCTATATTAGAGTACCTTTTTCATATTGGGAGGAATGCCAATGGAGAGGAATGGAGAAAGGGTGCAGATGGCTACACTTGCAGCCACCTTTATGTGATGAGAGAGTTATGTTTTGTAATTTATGAAATGGTGTGTTTTGTATGATAACAGAGACATTTTATATAATGAGAAAATACGTGTTTTGGGTGTTGCAAAATAAGCTCCGTAACCGGAATGAATGGAGACGTCCCCCAAAACCCTGTAAATAAGGAAAATTGTAAGACATTCTCACCCGACATTAGGGATGTTTGGGAGTCAGCAGATAGCAAATTCGGAGAGAGAACTGTGAGAGGATATGCTCTTCTAATATGTTATATGCTACTAAATATGCTTGCTCCCAAACATACTCATTAACCATAATATATTAAGTCCAAATTGGACAGAAGGATAGATATTTCTACATTTTGATACTTAAGGGTAGGGGTGTGCAACGGTCGGTTCGGTTAACCGAACCGAACCAAACTCCAAAACCGAATTAAAAACCGAATTTTTTCTAAAAATCAAAACCGAACCAAAATTACTGAAAACCGAAATAACCAAACCGAAATATTTCGGTTCGGTTATACCGGTTAACCGAACCGAACCGAACTATTTTTCTAGAAAATAAAATATTTTTTGATCAAAATATCTTTATTACCATTTTCAAACCTGTAAATTCGCCCTATTAAATAAAAACATCATATCTACATATAACTATGAGTGCATAATAGTAAACCATTCCAAATTGCATTGTTTAAATTACACACAAATGAAATGACAAAATAAAGAAACAGTCACCGAATAGTTCAAATACGAAACAGTATAAAAGTCTCAAAACTCTCAACAGTAGTTTTCAATTCTCATCCACACAAACAGTCACCAAATAGGGGTATTATTTTGTGTTTATTATATAATGGCATAATATATTTTATATTTTTTTAATATATAATTCAAATTTCGGTTCGGTTCGGTTAACCGAATTGTAGATTTTTAAAAACCAAAAACCGAACCAAAAACCGAAATTTTGGATTTTCAAAACCAAAAACCAAACCGAAATCCAAAAACCGAACCAAATTGCAAAATTCGGTTCGGTTCGGTCTGTTTGTTCGGTTTCGACCGAAATTTGCACACCCCTACTTAAGGGTGCATCTTTTTCCCCTAAAATATAACTTTAGGTGTATAAACAGGAATTGTTGATAGTTTAGGTATAAAAATTGGGAATTGCTCCAAAATATATTATCATAAACATCACAAGAGTTTGAGAAAGGAAGCAAATCTTAAAACAAAAATGATTAACTTCGTTTTCTTTGGTTCTCATCACCATGAATCATCTCTCCCACACACACACTCTTGACCCTCAATAACCTAATCGAGGATTGAACAGAAATCATTTTCTCTGACAGGCATAGTTGAAACATTATATAGCCAGTTGCTATGTAGCTGAGCTGAAATTTAAGAAGGCAAGAAAAAGCAAGAAGAAAAATCACGTCTGCTCAATCGCCTCAACTTGACCAATGGTCTATTTTGCTTGAGGGTGAGAGGCAATGAAATCCACAGCGAGATCGATGGAGTTGATTTTGTCTGCCTCATTGTCTGGAATCTCAAAACCAAACTCTTCTTCAAGTGCCATCACAATTTCTACCGCATCTAAACTATCCAGCCCAAGATCAGTCTGGAAATTGGCCTTTGGAGTGACCTACAACGGGTATTGGAATGTCAAACAAAGTAAGTTTCTAAATGCATATAACCTATATAATTTGAAAGCAAGAAATAAATCACATCATGAATGCTTTGTGGCAATTCAGTAAAATATAAATTATAAAATACAAACTTAATTTTTTTTTAATTTTATTTTATTGGACCCACTCGTGCATTCGCAAGTTTTACATTGTGGAGATAAAGAACTCAATAACAAAGCCCCCGGGAACACAATTTGATTTTTCCACAGATAATGACAGATTAAATAGCCTGCCGTTTACAGATGTATGTGCCTTACATGATTGTTCTCCCAAATTTATAAATAATGCATATATCTAAAAATGACCAACTTTTTTTCGACCATTTTCTTCATATTGCAATTCACACATGTTAACATATAAAAGTGTTCAAAATAATCTCCACTTCACTTTTCCTAAACCTTAGAAAGAAAGCCATAACTAATACCATAAGTCTAAAACATAGTAGTCAATAGTGGATAGCGGCCCATAGCGGACAACCCCTAAAACGCTATAGCGGGCTAGCGGATAGCGGGATGACCGCTATTTGAAAAATTATTATATAATATGTTTTATATATTACATATATATGTTATTGCATATTATATACTCAAAATCAATTCTAAATCACTTACATAACTAATATGCAAAATGATAAAGCTTGCATTAAAGAGAATCCATTGTCTTATCACATAAGTGACATAATAAAAAAGAATGGCAGTGGCAGAGGCGGGAGAGAAGACGGAAGCACCAAAGCAGTCAGTGGAAGAAGAATTGTGGTAAAAAGAATTTGAACGGCAGCAGACTTTTCTTTTCTCAATAAAAATTGAAAGCCCAACAGCCTCATTTCTACTTTTGTTATTAAATAGGCTTAGTTTATTAGGGTTTTTTTTTATTTTATTAGGGTTTCTTTTACTAAATAACTTAAACCACAGCAGCCTCTCATAGTCGGGCCTCCTTAAATTTCCAGAACGACTCATCTTCTTCAACTCTCCAGAACGACTCATCTTCTTCAACTCTCCAGAACGCTCCAGCCCCTCCCATCTCAATCGGTCTGCAACCCAGGGTCGTCTTCTTCAACAAGTCTCCAGAAGACCAGATTCGCTCCAGCCACTCCAGTCGTCGTCGTCTTCCCCGCTTTCTTCCCTGACCCGACCCGCTTGTTGCCTGCGAAGCCCGCCCAGCCAGTCGCCGCTCCTCCGCGACCGGCCTTCCAGAACCGCCGCGACGCCGCTATCCACAAAACGTGGCGGAGCGTGGCGGCCGGAGCGGCTGCCCCTATTTCCGCCACGCTATAGCGGGATAGCGCCGCTACATCCCGCTATTGACTACTATGGTCTAAAACACATATTTCAACTCAACTGTATTATGATGTCCACTTCAAGAAACTGTTTCCACTTTTCAGAATGTTCAACTGCATAAGCTCCTTCTGTTATTATCCTCCTTAATGAAATCAAGAATGACTGACTAATTCATGACACCTCTATAATCCTCAGATGCTTAGTTAGTACTAGTATCTAATTTAGTACGGCTAAACCAAGACAAAAGTTGAAAACGAAAGAATATTCCACCCCAGGATAAAGTGAATGATGGCATCCAGCATCTGTTACACACGATCATATTCATTCTATAGTTTTAAACAAGAACCTAGTTGACAAATTGCATCATGTTTCACATGTAATAAAATTACGAACTCAATCTACAGTTCTAGACTCTAGACGCTAGAGGCATGAATTGACAAGTTGAGACACCAGAGGAGTGGTTCTTCATCCAACTAATCGAAGCCCAGTCAGCTCAACTGGGAAAACGATAATTTCTATTTTCTTCCTTTTAATCTCTTACCAGAACACAAGACCAGGGCTTCGAACAGTATAACTTGACTTTTCATCTCAATTCTCAACTTTGAGGAATACATAGAGCAATGGAAATCTAAACTTTTAATTAGCAAGTGAGTTCCTGGACAGGAGGTGAATCAGAGGGAAGGGAGAGAGCAACCCTCGTGAATCAATCGGTTAGTGTTCCAGGCCTGAGGAACTAGACCCAGGATTGTAGTTCCTAAACCAGCTGGATTTTTCTTGATACAATATATCACTACTTATTAAAACCTTTGCAATGCTTTCGGTAAAAAAGGAAACTGCTAAAACCTCAACAGAACAGAAAAGCACCCACATATTCCTCTGTCATTCATATTTTTAATCCACCAAGAACGTTTCTAAAACTTTTCGCTTTCAGGCAACCACAGGATTCAAGGAGTAATTGAATTTTTACCAATACCCTTTGGCTTGGGTTTTCTTTTTTTTACTACACCGAAAATACTGGTAATTAACCACAACAGAACCATGTATAGCATATAATCAAAATCCCTTTTCAGAACAGTGGAACGCACCCAAAAATCTACCAAGAAGCAAGTACCAATTTTCATACTGAGTGCTCAATATCTGTCCATTGAACAATCGTTATCACACAATGAATCTCCAGAAATTCGAAAACAAGGCGGAAACATCCACAAGAAAGGAAACAAATTTAACGAACAGAACAAAATAACGAAAAAATTATAATCTGTATTGCATTACATTACCTTGGAAGGATCGACTTTCTGGAAGTTTTTAACGACGCAGATTACACGGTCAGCGACCTCCGATTTGTCGAGGAAGGTCCCTCTAGCTTCGTCGGAGAACCGGCGCCTGATGAGCTGCGAGATTCCTCCACCGGCTGCTCGAAGCGACACCGCCGGATTCACGTCCACCCTCAGGTACTTTAGCAGAGCATTCCTCACCGCCATTGAAGAGCCGTAGTGTATCTGAGAGGAAGACACCACGTAAAATGGTTACAAACTGAGGTTTCTCGGTGTATATAAAATACCTACCATTAGGATTTATGACTATTTATACATAATTGAAAACGTCAAAAATGAGTAGCAACTTTACCCTTAACCCTAAAGTCGTGTGGTTTTGATATTTTTCTAGTTAATGACGAGCTGCCTTGTTCATTCGTTCGGCAAATCCTCGGTATTATTTGTTGCATTCAGAAGGCCAAAGTATCACTCGGAAGATTGAATATCTAAGCAAGGAAGGATGTTGATCTTTGTATCTTCTGCGTTATTCCTAGCATTTTTGGCCTTCTTCGTTTTCAAATTCCTCAAAACCGATGGTATTTTGTTGTTGCTCATTCAATTTTTTGGGTTCGTCCTTTCTTCTGTCAGTTATAAGTTGTGCTTTCTGGAAATGTATTGCAGGGGATTTCACTTTGTTGTCCAAGAAGCAGGTGAAACGTGAAGAGATTGAGGATAAGGTTTGAAGAGCTTTTGGTGGTTCAATTTGATGTTGGGTTATATGAATGGGGGAACGTACGGTTCTTCTTCTCATTCTATCTTTGGATGATGATATAGGTTATTTGGATTACGGGAGCTAGCCGTGGGATTGGTATGTTGTTTAAAGCATTAGTTTCTCCCTAGTCTATTAATTTGTTGATATTTTGTGATTGCTAAACGGGGCTTTAATTTGTTCTTATTGGACAATATATTGCATGTTTATAAGCAATGTTGATATTTGGATTGCAAGGACATCGTTTCTTGAATTTCTTACTAAAGAAGTGACAACCGCAAGTGGTTTCATAATCAATTGAGATTATTGATAATTGGAGACTTTTTTGTTTTAGTTTAATTATGCAGTCATATATTTGTAATTCACTACATCTGCTTGTTAAGTTGATAATGATTGTGTTTCAATGGTAGCATTTCCTAAGTGAACTTCTCTTCTGGAATTTATTTTGGTCGAAAATCCGAAGGATTGATCCCATCTGGTAATTTTGGTAGTATTGTGTGGAAATCTGCAAGAGTATACTCCCTTTGTTCTCAAAGGAATTTCACGAGCACAAAAACACACGAACTATGGAAACTATTTAATTCTACTATGAAAAAGCATTGTTCTTCAAGAATCAATTTTTTAATCTCCTTATTGTTCCAATGTTTTATAAACGGTGTTTTTGGAAGAACAACCGAAAAGTAAGGAAAACAAAAAATGTTTGTGAACTGAGGGAGGACCAGATAGAATTCAGAATGCAAATGGTTGTGCACGTGAATTTTATTTGACAACTTTATGATATTGATAGATAGCTTTCTTCAGAAGTGATAGAACTTTACTTTCTAGTTTAGGTTATTGTTTGTTTATGTATTGCTTTTCGGAAGTTGTCAGAGTGAGAATGCGGCTTCCTTCTCTTATTGGATTGTCTTGTACTCTTGTGGGTAATAGTGGGTTCATTTTGTGTTTCTTATCGCAGATGTTTTGCTTAACCTTTGCTCTCATTTTAAACCATAACTGTTTGATCTTAATGTGTCCAACTATAAGGAGAATTGCTTGCAAAACAACTTGCAAGCTTGGGAGCAAAGTTGATTATCTCTGCTCGTAATGAACCAGAACTGCAGCGTGTCAAGAATCAGCTGTCTGGTTTGCATTTCTGCCACCCATCTTTTTCAGCTTGGTGAGCATGTTCAGGTTTTTGGTGGCTTTCTTATGTTGATGATAGTACAGGAAAACATGCTCCAGATGAGGTAGTGATTTTGCCCTTGGATTTGACACGGGGAGAAGAATATCTTGCAGAGGCAGTGAAGAAAGCAGAGTCATTTTTCGGGGGTGCTGGTGTAGATTACATGTTTCACAATGCAGCATATGAGCGCCCTGTAAGTAACTACAATGTTCTTCCCGCAATTGGACCATATTTTGAAAATTGCGTATAATGGATCTGTGTGAGAAGTTGACAGGTGTTATGCAAGGCCAACTTTACAAACTGTACACTGCAGCATGATCTCACTGCTGGTTAAATAACTCAAACTTACTATTGCACTTTAGACTAGAATAACTATATGACAATATACGTGTGGACTAGGTCTATCTGAAGAATATGTGAGAGAAGGAAAACCAATAGGCCTGCATGATTTTTTTTCCTCACGTCTCAAATCAAATCTGTTCTGTTACAATCTTTATTAATATAAAAATTTACAAAATAACATGTAGAAACCATGGATGGGAGGCTCACACCTAAAATCAATTGGTGATGGGTGAAATTTGTCCCAACCATATAAACCCTTGGGAGCTCCACATTTTATCTGATTTGGGATCTCAACACCCTCCCCTCGAGATGATATTCATCTCAAAATCAAATCACATGACCGGGGTCAAAACGCTTTAGTACCATGGATGGAAGTCTCACACCTAAAACCAATTGGTGATAGGTGGAGATGCTCCCAACCATATAACCCCAAAGGGAGGTCCACTTTTTAAGCAATGTGGGGATCTCAACAAAGAATTTGCAAAATAATATTATTGAATATTAACTTTTAATATTCAATCAATGTGGGATCTCGAGATGATGGATGACATTATTCAACTTGCAGAAATCAATGGCACTAGATGTGACAGAAGAAAGCCTAAAGGTATTATACCCTGCTAAGAGTGATTAGTATCTGTTATACCTGGTATGTCTATTTATTTCACTTCACTGCTCAAGCTGATGACTGAGTTATGTTATTATTTGAACCTAGAAACTGCTTTTAGAAACACGGTGCTTGATCATGTTCTCTCTTGTACACACTACATAATAATTGTACTTGTCTGTTAACATATTCCTTTTCTTTCTTTTTCTTTTAATGCTTATTAAGCATCGTTCACCGTGAATTTATTTGTATTAATGGATTCCTCCAAACATGCCCCCTCACATGTAAATATGATTCCTTGTCAATGTGAAACTCTTCATTAAGGTGTGTAACAGTGGAATTCAAATACGTGACCTCCAACTCTAATACCAGGGTAAATACACTAAAATTAAGTTAAAACTGATAGGAAGATTATATTAATTCCTTGAATGATTATATAATAGACCACAAAATCTTTAGACTAGTGATTTTGAACAAAAAATGAAAGGATGTAGTTTTCCCAATGATAAAATCAATTATGCTACCCTAACTCTAAAATATTATAATGTATATTAATAGTGGGAGGCCTAGAGTAGCAAAAAAAATTCTTCAAAGTGGAATTACTAAATTACCTTCAAATTTATAAAAATATATTAAATTTATATAATGAAAATATGTATTTATTAGATATTTGGTTATCTTTTATGATAAAACTTATAAATTATTATGGATATATATAATATATTTTTCTATAAAGAAAATGGTAGTACTCGATCTTATTATTGTGGACACACATAGAGTTTTCTTATATTACTGGTATACTGGAATAAGATAAGAAGTAAACATATAGTAGTATTTGACAAACCCTGTAACAAAGAATATCAAATATTTTGTATTCTAAATATAGTTCTTTTAATATCATGTAGGATCAAGATAAAAGAAAAAAGGGCTGAATTCGAACAGTGGTAGCTAAAACTACCTCTAGAAATGTATCGAGTGAAAGGGGAAAAATATTCTGGTGAAGGCAAATATAGAGGCCAGTACACAGAAAACACACAAATGTAGAATTGAAGATACCATAAAGTGGGAGCTTCTAGAAATACTTTGTAAAAATGCACAAGCAGAGACACCATAGGAAGGGAGGTTCTTCTCAAATAAAAAATAAATAGATAATAAATAAATAAAATAGGATTCGAGGTTAAATTAGCATGATTTTTGAAAAGGGAAAAGCCTGAGCCTCTAATACCCTTCTCAAAATAAAAGGATCTAGTTTTCCCACTGGTAAGAGAAAGCCCTATTTATAGTCTATTATTGCAATGACAATGTAAAAAACTAAAACAAATATATATATAATTATCTTCAAAAATAAAAACAAAATACCATATATCTTATTTATATATTGCATCCATTACACTAAATTGTTGACTGGGATGTAGATTACTTGAATTTAACAGCTTATTGAACAAAATGGCTGCATGTCATTATAATACTATGGCTGAATGGAAAGAATATGCTAAGAACTAATAGGTAAATTGTTGAACTTGGTTTTTTTAACCATGCATTTATTGGGATTCCAGTTTCGAAAATCTGTCTATTTTGCATTATCCCTCTATAATATTCTAAAACATCAGAGATCATGCTGATTTAAATTTATTACTCCTCCTGAAAACTTGTAATGGCATCATAATTGGGGGAAAGGAAATTGCATAAATTGGTAGAAGCTCTTTTTCAATAAGGAATGCTACGTGCAACTCTACTACTATAGAATTCCAACCACTAACAAATCCTTCTGTCATACCTATTTTCTGCTCTGTCAAACTAGTGTTGGGTTTGGATGTAAATTGAATGTTTCCTTTTCTGAGATTTATTTAAGTAATCACTATTTTATTATTTTTTTTGTTAGGCAACATTTGAAGTGAATGTGATGGGGCCAATATCTCTGACACGACTCTTGACACCTTACATGCTGAAGAGAGGAAGGGGAAATTTTGTTGTGGTACGCTCTTTGAGGTTGATTAATAAGATTGCTTGGAGTGGATCCAGTTTGTGACTGTTTCTCCTCATTTGAAGTGACACCTTACATTTGAAGTGACTGTTTCTCCTCATTGAATCTGTTTGTGACTTAAAATTTCTTGAATATCTTCTCTACATCAAATTTCATTATTGGTATGCCTGCACAAGCTTTTAATTTTTCCAAATCAATCCTTATGTGAATGATCCCGATTTCTTAAAATTAATCCATGTAGATGAGCAGTGCTGCAGGAAAGACACCAGCCCCTGGTCAAGCAGTTTACTCTGCCTCCAAATTTGCCATGGCTGGGTATTTTCATACTC
Organism: Hygrophila difformis; assembly: GCA_030278955.1. Classification (NCBI taxonomy): domain Eukaryota; kingdom Viridiplantae; phylum Streptophyta; class Magnoliopsida; order Lamiales; family Acanthaceae; genus Hygrophila; species Hygrophila difformis. The sequence continues at coordinate 24,569,637 of JAOANR010000010.1, forward strand.
TACGATCTGAGGTATGGCTTTTGGGGTACAATACTGCACCTTTCGCCTAAGCAGAAATCATTCAATGGTACTAAGTACTATTTTGTTTTCATCTTAAGATTTATTGACTCGGGTTGGAGACTGTTCGAGCGTAGCATCTCCATTAACACACACACACACACACACACAGAGAGAGAGAGAGAGAGAGAGAGAGAGAGAGAGAGAGAGAGAGAGGACAAAAAAATCTGTAGCAAATTATGGAGTAAATTATCAAGATAACAAATTAATTGGGATGCTCCCAAAATAGCTTCTTGTCACCACTGCCACAGGTGATTTCCAAATACGAATAAAAACCCATAAAATAGCGGTAAATCCATTGCCACAGGGGATTCACCAATTAAATTAAAAAATAAATAAATAAATAAAAAATGCAAATCGAAGGGTACGAGTAGTGATTTCCATTTAATTAAAAAAAAATTGCAAATCGCCTTTGGCAAAGGCGACTTGCGTTAAATAAATAAAAAAAATGAAAAAAAAACAAACTAATTGCTTGTACAAAGTGATTAGTATTTAACAAAAAAAAAAAAAAAAACTAAAAATTTTAAGTAGCCTTAAGCACAGGAATTGTTGTAGAGTGATATGTTGAGTCAACATTTAATTTTTAAGTATTTGGAGTGATATGTTGAATTAATCCTATTTTAAGTGGAAATTATGATCGTATTTTAGGTATGTGGAAATTATGATCTATTTTTGTTTCAATTGACACTCGAGCATCAGCAAGGGAGTTCATACCACACAAATTACAAAATGATAAAGGGGATGGAATAGGGGGCCAGGTGGGGATTCAAACCCCCGAACTGTAAGGTTTGAAGTCAGGGAACTTGCCTCCATAATATTTATTTTTTAAGGGTCAGTCTAAATGTTGTACTGAGTTTGGAGTGACATTAGTATTTTTTAATTACGAATTAAACACATAGTATATGATACGAATTACTCCCTCCGTCCCATTACAAATGTCCTACTTACTATTTTTGGATATCCCATTACAAATGTCTTCTTTCTATAAATAGAAATAATTTTTCCCTCCAACAAGTATATGGACCCCATCATATACTCACAAATCAACTCTACCTTAATTCTCGAGCCCAAAAGTAACAAGACGTTTGAGGTGGGACGGAGGGAGTAATTTACTAAGACTTAAGTTTATCAAATGCAGCCGTATTATCTTATCTGAATTAATTTATAAAATGTAGTTATTGAGAACAACCCTTTACTAAAATTTATTTAATTTCATCTGGCTTTAGTTTTAGTTTTCTTTTATTAATAAAAATTAATATTTTTTCCTAATGTGGTCATACTATTTGTGATCCTTCTGGTGATCCTATGGATAAGAAGTTAAAATTCTTCCTAGCTTTAAGAAGAAAGAAATTTGTTGAAATTATAATATTGAGTGGGAGGAATAAAATATGGGGAGTGATGGCTAACCCTTGCCAACCATCTCAAAATATATAAACACATAATTTTATATGTACACGCACATTTATAATAAAATACTACCAAACCCCTACCCTAAATTACTCAACCTCAGGGTGTCATGTATACAAGGTTGAAAACCCTAAAAATGAGCATAAAATACATGTTCATTATATTTGTTTCAAAAGACAGGCTTTCTATGTAAACAACATGTTTCATTCGAAAGTTACAAGTAAAACAATAACATGGCTTTGTTGCAACGGGGACAACAAGCCTATGCTAGACAGCTAGAGGCTATTTGAATTTTTTTTTTATTTGTTTTTAAATGCTGATCACCAACCTTAAAATCTATGGAACCGAGTGAAGTGATCTGGTGTGGGGACAACAGAATTCATAATGAGTTCCAGATGTATAAATATTGACTCTCTGAGTTCTTCTCTCTCTCTCTCTCTCTCTCTCTCTCTCTCTCTCTCTCTCTTGACTTAGTTTAATGTGATTTCAGCTATGTCGAAAAGGAATAAAGGTAACAGTTGTTTGTCCCGGGCCTATTAAGACTTCATCAAGCTCTGAAAGTTCTGAGGTAAAAATCAGGACTTCCTTTCGTCATGATATAAATAAAACTTCCGTTTTTAGTTGCTTCTGTAGTACATTGCTACTGACTAGACTTATCAAAATCGAATGGAATCTCACAACTACATTTTGTTCTGAATTGTGGTTGTTAAAAGTAGTTTTATGTCTTGCGTGCACAACAATTTATTGGGAACATTACGTCTCAATGTGTTAAATCATTTCTCCTTACCTAATGTGCTTATTAGATGCATCAAATTCTATGAGAAATCTATCTAGGAGCCGTGCTTGATAAAATTGCTTTTGACAAAAATCTTATTAAGTGTTTATATTTGAGTAAGATTAACAAGAAGTGCAATAACTTAATTAATTAAGTGAATCTGAATTTCAACTAAAATGGAGCCCAATATTGAGTGGTTTGATTATCATCACATAAAGCTACTATAAACATGTATTTCTTTAATAAATTAAAAATAGTTTGCTATCGTTCCTTTTTTTTTTCAATTCCTAAAATTTTAAATTCAGTCAATTATTCAAACTTTAAATTCATGTCTCATGCACCGAGTGATATATTAACTTATATGTCACTGTTGAATCAATGACGTATGGTAGTTTTGTTATTCATCTGCAGAAACGTGTTCCAGCAGAAAGATGTGCAGAGCTGACAATAATTGCTGCAAGCCATGGCCTAAAGGAAGCATGGATATCTTATCAGGTTCCATTAAGATGTCAAACATTCAAACTTGCTTATCTTCTGTTAATCATTACCCTCTGTAATATTGTTACTCCTAATTTGCTTGGATATATACTGGTGGGGCATTATGGACTTGCCTCAACAACGAATATTATCTAGTGCCACGATCTTTGGCTGAACTCAAACAAATCACGTTGTTTATATGACTTCACTACATTTTCTTTCTTTTCGGCTTGAAGATTGAAGATTGCTCATTAGCATTACCACTTTTACAAGTTATGTTCTTTATATAATGTACCCTTAACAGCTCTAATTTTGTTCTCTTATCCAACATTTTTTCCTTTTTTTTTTGTGCAGCCTGTACTTGCTGTCATGTACCTGGTGCAGTATATGCCCACAGTTGGATACTGGCTCATGGATAAGGTAGACCGACACCCTGTTCTGTTCACATTGATCATTTGCCATTAATGTTTAAAAGAACTATAAGTAAAATAAACAAGTGATCAAAGGCAACTGAAATTTTTCTGTAGACACCTACAGTCTGTAAATGGAGATTTTACATCTTTACAAAATCGTTCTTTCTGTTACAGGTTGGGGAGAAGAGAGTAGCAGTTGCTGCTCAAAAAGGGAACACATACTCATTGAATTTACTCTTTGGAAAGAAGGCGAATTGATCAATAACTGACCGATGCAAGTGAAAGATCGATTACGGATTAACTCATGTAAAAAGTAAAAACCACTTGCCCACAATCTACCATATTCATTGCTAGGAGGGTGCTAATAACCTTATTACATTTTACCTTAGCTGGTATGTACACTGTATAAACCCTGATGGATTTAATGAACTCGACAAATTTGAATTTGAATTTGAATATTCATATTTGATCTTGAGGTGAAAACTTTCGAGTTGCAGTACTCTCTCGTGTTTGATTTGATGATCCGTTTGTTTCATTTTTTGGCTGTTGTGTTTTGGATTTGATTCATTGATATATTAAATGAAGAGTACAATGCTTCGAAATCGAACCCGGGTTTTCAATCAAATGCCTTCTAAACTAATGTAGTTTATATCCTCCATCCTTTCACATTTAACATTTTTGCACTTGATCTCCCAACTGTTGAATTTCGTAGTAAGGTTTGAATTTAACAAATAAATTGTTTAAAAAAGAAAATTAAAAAAAATAAAAAGATAACAAATGATGAGTGTGAGTTTGATGTAGAATGATCCTCATCTTTACTTTTAATTTTGCACATATGCTGGTTCTTAGTTTTGCCAAATTAAATAAGATGCGTAAGGTCTGGCAAACCACGGCTTACATGAACATGTCTCCATGAAATACAGCACCTTTTTCAATAAAAGGTGAGTTTTTTCATGCCTGACCTGACATGTCAAACTCTCTGCAACCCTCCCAAATTTACCCCAAAAATAACAAATGAAAATATACAGCACATTAATAACCCTGAACTAACCTGTTCAAAAGGGAAACAGAGAAGGTACTTCAACCCAGTCTCACATTAGGGAGAGTACATGCTTGTATGTATTAGTATTAGTGTTGATTCAAAATTTCCAAGAGGAATTGTCAAAGTTCCTGTATGGCTCAGGTTGTGGTGAATTCAATCAAGATAATTTACCACTTTTTGTTTTGGATGCTAATAGCAGACTGAAAAGATACATGCACAATACACCACAAGAGAACAAAAATATCACAATCAAGGTAATACTTAACTTACTAATACAACGCAAGAAGCTGCTGCAACTGAATGTAGTCATGACTCATGATTGTCCGCAGTTGACAGCGATGTACTGTACTTGTATTTAAGGTAAGATTTAATGAAAGGATCCAGCTCACCATCCATTACCGCAACAATGTCTGATGTTTCATGACCGGTACGTACATCTTTCACTAGCTTGTATGGATGGAACACATAGTTACGTATCTGTTGCCCCCATTCAGCCTTCACTGCATCTCCCTTTATCTGCTTGATCTCGGATGCTCTTTGCTCCTCAGCAATCACTAACAATTTTGCTTTTAGTCTGCTCAGGGCTTTGATCTTGTTCGCCAATTGAGATCTCTCTTCTATATTACACAAACGAAATCACCTTATCACACGGACACGAGGAAATTCCCAGGAAAAATAATAGAATCAAGTGTCTGTAATGTTCCCAAAGTCCAATGGCAATGCTAAAATATGGAAACATAGAAACTTTTTAATCAATGGAAGGTAGTTTGAGGTTAACCTGTGCAGCGTAGTGTGACTCCTGTTGGGATGTGAGTGATGCGTACTGCAGTTTCAACTTTATTAACATTTTGTCCACCTTTTCCCCCTGCCCTGGAGGTGGTGATCTCCAGATCTTCTTCAGGAATTTCTACATCCATTGATTCCTCTGGAAGAAGAGGCATGACTTCAACACCAGAGAAACTGGTCTGCAATAAATCATTGAAAATAGACATCCACATGAGCTAACTAGAAAATGAGTGGGAGGAAGAATAGCGAAATGTTGTCTCAGCATACCTGGCGAAGACCTTTCGCATTGAAAGGGGATTGTCTCACAATACGGTGGGTTCCTTTCTCACCAGACAAATACCCATAGGCGTACCGTCCCTCTATTTCAATAGTAGCAGATTTTATCCCAGCCTCTTCTCCCATGGACTTCTCAACCACTTTTGTCTTGTATCGTTGCTTCTCTCCCCACCTTACGTACATTCTGAGAAGCATGTCAGCCCAATCCTGCACTGGAATTCATTACAGGAATTTAAAGAAAATGACGCAGTAAATTTGGAAACCAAAATTTATGAAATTGGGATTCACGTTATTCTGAACTTTCCACACAGAAACATCCATTCAATCAGAAAAAGAACATATGGAATTAATTAGTAGACAGGCTACAATTCTAGCTCGAAAATTGAAAGCATCTCGGCTTTGCAACATGCTGGTCAAATATAATCATTGGAAAAATAGATGTTCATCCTGTCCAATCCCAAGTTTTTAAGCTTTGAGGTTAAATATCATTTTCTGGGAGGAAACACATACTCGAGTTAATTGTGGGTTTTTTAATTTTCCTTGAATGACCAAATCAGGCATTACCTGAGCATCGGTACCCCCTGCACCAGCTGTGATACTGATTACAGCCCCTTCTTTGTCATAAGGGCCAGAAAGAAGTTGAGTCAATTCAAACCGGTCCAATGCCTTCCTCAACTCTTTAATGATACCAGCAGCTTCTTCAAGGAGCCCAGTATCAATTGAGTCCATCTCCTCTGTAAGATTTATTATAGTTTCTGCCTCTTCAACCTGTATTAGTATATGCCAGATTTAAATATCTTCAAAAGAAACATGAAGTTTTTGTTCAATTTTCAACGATCTGCTGTAAGATTGGTTATAGTTTCTGCCTCTTCAACCTCCATTAGTATATGCCTGAATAAAATATATTCAAAAGAAACATGAAGTTTTAGTTCAATTTCCAACAATCTGCTGTTAGATTGATCATAGTTTCTGCCTTTTCAACTTGTATTAGTATATACCAGATTTGAATATCCTTAAAAGAAACATGAAGTTTTTGTTCAATTTCCAATGATCTGTATGCAACTCTTAAAAGTTATTGACGTAAGATTCAGAAAATTCAAGTGGATACCTGAGCTTTGAAGTCATCCAGAAGTTTAATTTTCTCTTTGACATCAGTCAGAGCCTGAAGCGTCTGCTGAGCTTTGGCACGATCGTCCCATAAAGCGGTATCAGCGGCAGCTTTCTCCAACTCCACAAGATTTTCTTCAAGCAATTGTAGACCAGCAGCAGTCCTAATTTCTTCAACACGCTTCAAAGTTGTCTCCACTTCTTTTCTTAAGGTATAGAAATCTACCAATATCGTCACAATAAATGAATCTACCAACAATATGATATTTTCGGCTTCATACAAATGGAATTCATTGGAGGCAATGCAAGTAAGGAGGCTATAAGCATACATGTAATAACTATGCAAACCATATTAGGTTCTCTAGTTTTCATTTCCAAATTAAGCCCTCCATAAATAATAAAGAAATTCCAAATTCTAAAGAAAAGAGCCGCATTATTCTACATGTATGTATCGAGTGAAGCCATTTCGTCGTATAAATTCAGCAATTCAATTCCTCGACGTCCACAACTTCCTTGTGTTTAAACATCTACAGAAAAGAGTAACACTGCCACATAGCTTAAAGTATTTATCCTAACCCTCCAGTGTTACTAAGTATTTTCATTTGACACTAATGGAACTGCCTTTAATCATTCAATTTCATAGTACACATTGCACTTCAACTGCTTCTTGAGCTTTGGCGCAAGCACATATCTAATCTGAGAAGCAACTGCTGTCAACAGACACCTAGGCGCAAAATATACTAGAACACTTGAATAACAAGAATATCAATAGTTCTTGCCCACACATATGCAAACTTGATTATTACCTTGCATTGCCCACTCTCTTGAATCTGTGCTCACTTCGACCTCAGGAGTCGCAAACAGACCTGTGCTCCCTTCAGTCAACAATTTACAAGAACAACCGATAAACATCAGAAGAGTAATTCTAAGGCAGATTAACCAACCATAAGAACATACAGATGCATCATAGAAAAGTAAATAATAAAATGGATTCAATGCAAAATAAAAATGGCTAAGCCATATCTAAATTCTAAGCATGATACAATTTCCAGTACTAGAAAACTTTGCAGGAGAACAATGTTAACGTGCTTCATGTATAAGTAGAGGCAATAGAGGTTTCACAAATTTACATAATCATTTCATCGCCTACTAAAGCACATCGTCCCCAAACTTAAAACCAAATAACAGACAGGAATACGAATTACCATTTCGAGAAGAAATTGATGAATAGTGAAGGAGCGAAATCCGCTTCGAACATTTACAAAAGAAGCAGCTTGAAGAAGCGAAAAGTGATGTTCGAAAACCCCTCAATTTTGGCCGCGAAATTGAACTTGCGGAATTTGCTGAATTGGGAATACAGAAGGACCGTTGGGGTGGTGTGGCATAGCTGAGGGCAGCAGCAATAGCAACAGCAACGCCCGCCATTGATCTCGCTGATGCGAGCTCGACTGAAGACGATAACGCTGGATTTATCTTCTAAAACCCTTCCCTTCTACTCGGATACGATTTATCAAATACTTAACGCGACTTTAGTGTTAATAAATACTCCACCCGCTCTTTTTATTACTAGTAGTACTATTAGTTACTACCTCCGTCCGTTCTGTAATATTTTTGACGTTTGATAATGTGTTATTATTCACACACAAACTTTCATTTAAAGTTTTATCATACTTTTACAAGTTAAAATATAGCCAAATTGGATCTTGTTAGATTCGTCTCATAGTGTAGTTTTTAAATATAAAACTTTTAGAATTTTTACTTGTACCGAACTTGAGTTATTAATTGTTTAAAATGTGCACTGGACTTCGTGAAAAGTGAGTCCGTAAAAAAGTTATGAAAACAGAGGAAGTATTTGTAACGCCCCGAAAATTCAAACCTGATTTTCGCAAGCATTACCGCTGTACTAACTATCCTAAACTAGTGGCCAGCTAATTTAAAACAGCTAGTACAACACTGGGTAAACCTAAAGTGATCATCTGATTAATCTGGTTTAATGCGGAAGCTAAAACAAATAAAACATATAAGCACATAGGAGGTCTCACCATCATAATCAAATAAACATTCCAGCTGCTCATCCAGACTGCAAGCCTCTCAACAGCATACCAATATCTCAAACAGGGCTACCAGCCCAAAGCGTAAATCACATAAGGCCACCGGCCGACAGAAAGCAGATTCTAGGCACACAGGCCTCAACTAGCATAAAATCCAAGTCATAATAAACAATAGAGTATCACATAATCACGTAAGATAAACATAAAAAGTCCTATATATGTGATCTCTCAATACCCCAAACCCAAATCATGCTCCAGCGCCTCCAGTAGGATCTATAAAACAGACAAAAGCAAAGGGGGTCAGTACAACGTACTGAGCAAGCTACGTGCCGGGGAGTAAGGGAAAACAGAACCACATCTCAAGATAGTAAATATAGGTAATAAATAAACATATTAATAACGGCAGAATATAAATAAAGCAGTTAAACACCACACCGTCCCATACCGGTGCTTCAACCACGATCATACAATTGACATAAATAAATCATCATACCGTCCCATACCGGTGCTTCAACCACAGACATACAATTTATGCACGTGATGCATGGCCTAACATACACATATCTACCCTATATGCAAATGCAAATGAATATGCCTAGCCGGCAACCTAAACCCGGGCGGTATGAACCCACGGGTGAGGATATCATCAACTCCAACCCGTTACAGGGTAACATACACCATCCCCGCAGGGACCACAGGCATCACAGCCCAATCACAGGCATAACAGCCAAATAATCACAGGCATCGCAGCCAAATCACAGGCATCACAGCCTAATAATCACCCCGCAGGGCCATCGGGACTCAACAACACCGGTAAAGGCTGCCCGATCAGACATTTCCAATATGTCCATCCATTCATAATGCAATACCATGCATTATAATAACCAGCCAAAAAGGGCCAACAGGAATAACAACCAATAATCCACCCCGCAGGGTCACCGGGACTCAACAACACCGGTAAAGGCTGCCCGATCAGTCATAAACATCATAACAACCCATCGGGTTAATAACCGTCAATTACAATGCAATAACATGCATATGACAATACAGTGATATTCAAGCGTCTACATACTAGGTTCGCATGCTTCTCAACATATAAGGAATTCAATACATAACCCCCTAGGCTAAGTCATTAATGATATAATAATTCAACAGTTCCCCTAAGCAATTCAACAACCCCACGGGCCAATTGATTAACCCAGGTTTACCAATAACATTTGGGGAAGTCATAACAATAATTGGTGCAAAGAAAACATCATTATAGAATCAAAATCGCACAAAAATGGGCCAAACAGAGCCTTTCTGCGCTCACTGCGCGCCCGCGCGCGTAAGACGCGTGACATACGCAGCCCAGTACTGTAGCGATTACTGTAGCAATTACTGTAGCAATTTACTATTGTAATTACTGTAGTGAATTACTGCGGTAATTACTGTAGCGAGTTACTGTAGTAATTACTGTAACGAGTTACTGCGGTAACTACTGTAGCGAGTTACTGTAGTAATTACTGTAGCGAGTTACTGCGGTAATTACTGTAGTGAGTTACTGCGGTAACTACTGTACAAGTTACTGTGGTAGTTACTGTTCAAATTACCGTGGTAATTACTGTTCAAATTACCGTGGTAATTACTGTGGCGAATTACTGCGGTAACTATGCGAGTTACCGCGGGTAACTACTGTACAAGTACTGTAGCAGTACTGTAGCAGTTACTGTAGCAATTACTATTCATCGTCTTCTCCGATTTTCCAATCGGTTTTTCCGGCGATTTCGCCGGAATCCGACCCCCAAATACCCCCCAAACACGTAATTTAAGCAATATAAATCCCTTGCCTGATGTCTTCCAACAATAATCAACCTCCGATTCGTCGATTTCAAGCTTCAATCGGCCAAATCAACCCAAAATCCTAACATCAAGAATTTCATCAAAACTCAACCAAAATACCACCAATCCAAAGAGAAAACAAGCGAGAAACACTTACCAAATCGTTTGCAACGATTTGCCACCAAGATCCGTCGGATCGGGCAAGATGTCTTCACTCCTCTTTTATTCCAAAGAAGACCGATCGGTCTTCTCTTCCTCCTCCAACTCCCGAACCACAATCCAAGCCTTAGCTTCCCCAACACCAATATAGCTTCCAATCAAGAATCCAAGCTTCCCAAGTGCACAAAAACTATAAAAGTTCACCAAAATCTTCATTCCCGTCACCACCATGAACCCCCACCAAAACCACCTCAAGACCCATCAAAAACAAGTTGTAAGGTGTGGAAATCACTTACCAATAGGTGTGCATTCAATCCCCCACTTGATTTGAGCTCAAAAACACCAAATTCTCTCCACAAGCTCACTTTTCTACACCTTGGGCACCAAAAACGGGAATGAACCCTAGTTGCAATTGTTGAGCTTACAAATGATGGTGTGGGGATGATTTGGGGATTTTTATTTGGGTATGGGTCACCCCGGGTCGGTTCGGAAGATGGGTCATTGAGTTGGTACCCTTGTCTTGAGTCATTTCTACCATATTGCACTCACTTGAGCACTTGAGCTCTTATTATCTTGTGAGTTTGCTACCCACTTATTCTTCCACTTCAATCCAATATCTCTCTTACAAAATAATTCATATTATTTATCTTTATTAATTAACCATAATTACTTTCAATTATGCGTTAATTAATCGGGATGTTACAATCTCTCCCCTTTAGGATCATTTCGCCCCCGAAATGCATAATCAACCACATGATCATCAATGAACAATCAAGGGAAAAATGTTACTTCATTATGAGAAGTAAAAATTAAAGTCTGGCTACTTCTGTTTCATACGCTCCCCAGTTTCTTCAAGTAGCATCTTCAGCTCCTTGTCTAGACGACAACACCTTAACCATCAACACGGTTTTATTCCTCGGAACCTCATCATTTGTATCAATTACCCGATCTGGAACTCCTCGAACTTAAGACTAGAATCCAATTCAACTTTATCAAGCTGAATGATCTTAGCTGGATCAGACAGAAACTTCCTGAGTTGGGAAGTACACATCATGGGCTCGACCCACTTCTGCTGGCAAAGCCAACATATACGTCACTTTTCCAACCATCTCAACAATATCATAGGATCCAATATATCTCGGAATCAGCTTGGCTTCTTACCAAATCGTTGTACCCCTTTCATAGACAATACCTATAACAACACAAAATCACTAACCTCAAGCTCCACATGGCGATGAGCTAAATCAACATAGCTCTTTTGTCGGTCATGAGCTTCTTTCATCCGATCCCTTTGATTCTCATTAACACATTAATCTGCTCAATTACCTCAGGACCCATATTTACCGGATCTGCTAGATCATTCCAGCACAAGTGACTCATGCACTTCCTCCTATACCGTGCCACTAGATTTCCAAAACATGAACTACCGCTGCTGTCTTCAAATCATGCGTCGGTAGTTCTACTGATTACATTCTCATTATGTATTAACACACCACCCAAACCTTTAAGTGAGGTGTTGGTCAAAACTTCATACTCACCTGACTCATCAGGTAGAGTCAATACAAGTGTCTTTGTCATTTCATTCTTCCAAATTTTGAACGCTTGCTCACAATCATCATCCCATCTAAATCTGACATCGTTACACAACTATATCATCAGAGGTCTAGCAATGCTAGAAAATCCCTCGATACCTACTGATAATGGCCAAAATTGTCCATTATTTCCAATCCATTTCCGTGTCTGAGACGGACATTTTGATCGTGTTTCCATCTTATTGTAATAAGAAAGCAGTTGAATTTGACAGATTAATGCTAGTTTGTAAAAACATCAAGCCGGTAATAAAAAGACACAAAACATACAATTTTTAATTGTATTTGTGTTAGAAAAATCTAAAAACATGAAAAAAGGAAAAAGAAAAGAAAAATGAATGAAAAGATGGGCAAAAGAATAAAAGAGCCCACAAAAATCCAAAAAGATGGGAAAAAGATTGAAAATCCCACAACTGAAATTTGGTTGAAGCACAATTCGAATTGTGTGCAATTCGAATTAATTCGAATTGCACTACAATTCGAATTGCTAAAGAGAGCAAAGAAATGGTTAAGTGTTGGAAGGAATGCAGAAGCCTAATTCGAATTGTTCAAGTTCGAATTAATTCGAATTAGGGAATGAAGAAAGAAGAAACCCAAAGGCAAGAGGAAGATGCAATTCGAATTGTCTAGTTCGAATTAATTCGAATTAGCACAAACAATTCGAATTGCCATAGGTGCAAGGAGGCCAAGCAGAAACCCTCATCCAGTTCGAGAAAAGACCAATTCGAATTCTTCACAACAATTCGAATTGACTACTGAAGGCTACAATTCCAGCTCAAGGAAGAGATCTCACAATTCGAATTAATTCGAATTGGTTGAGATAATTCGAACTTCACTCAACAATTCATCCAAAGAAAGCTGTGCACAACATTGGTGGGCCTAAGGTTTCGAAATTTATCTATAAAAGCAGACCTTCCACAAAAGAATAAGGAGATCAAGAATTTTGCCAAAAAGCAGCTTGGGACAAAAAGAACAGCAGGAGGTTCCACACCCCTTAAGGGTTAGGTAGGTAGTTAGTTTAGTTTAGTTTATTTTCTTGCAAGTAGTGTAATCTTTACATGCTTTGATTTTAGTTTAGTATAGAAGCAGTTTGTGTAACCCCTAGAGTAGCCATTTTCCAGAATTTTTACAAGCTTTTTAGTTAGAATAAACCCTACCTTCAAGTTAATGATGGTCTTGGGTTCTTTATTTTGCTTTCAAAGTGTCAATACAAGGAAAATTTCCAGAAATGGTTTTATTCATGTGTTTTGGCACTCTTTAATGCTTTCTCTAGAAATAAATGCTTAGTATGTTTGTTTGTTTCAACTAGGTTACATTTATTATGTCCTAGTTGACATTCAAACTTAATAAATGCATGTTTAGTGGGTTTTTGGTTTGATTTTGTACCTTAGAGCTTCAAATAAGTGTTCTTAGATTTTTGATGTTTTTAGGTTTGTTGATATTTATTTTTATGCTTTATTTTTTTCTGCTTTGATCCTATTTCATGCTGCCTTAGATAACTTGAGTCTTCTTAGTTTATTCATGCAGTTCTTAGATAACTAGATGTTTTAGGTTCTTTGATCTTTGATCCTTTGTTTGTAGAAATAGGGTTTGAATCTTGCCAATACCCACTGGACATGTATTTGCTTCTTACTTGAAAATTTCACTAGGGTGGCTGTGAAATGACATTGATGTGAGATGAGGGATTTAGTAAATCTGAAACCATCATTACAGCACATTGTTCACCTAACCCATACTTGTGAAAACAAAAATTGTTGATTCGAAAATGTGTAATTCGAATTGAGGCAATTCGAATTATCTCGAATTGCCTAGGAAATTCGAATTGCACACACAAAAGTTTCCTCATGTGGTTTTCAACCAATTCGAATTCTCTAATTCGAATTAATTCGAATTGGTTCAACAATTCGAATTGGGAAGGGAAACCACATTGTATTGCATATCATCCATTCATGCCTTAGTTTATTTGCCATCTCTTACCAATTCGAATTGTCCAATTCGAATTAATTCGAATTGCTGGACAATTCGAATTCACCTCCCCCTTGAGGTAAATGCCTTAGTCAATTTGAGCAAGAAAAGGACTTCGCCAATTCGAGATGTCCAATTCGAATTAATTCGAATTGGTCAATAATTCGAATTAGATGATACTCCAATTTCTAGCAATGATCAATTGGGTAAAGTAATACTTCATCCTTCATGCATTCTCAATTTGAATTAACCCAATAATTCGAATTGAACTATCCCTTCTATTTTGAAAACTCCAAAAATATTTTTCTTCCAGATTTGTGTAAGTTGCATAGGTGTATTGGGCCTCGGCCCAGTTCCTCTGATTTTTATCCATTACACATTTCAACCTATTAGTGTCCACTTATTGTGTGCTTAACAACCACACAATACCAAAAACATTTTCCTTATTTTTTTTTCAAGTTTTCCTTTTCATTGCATGTATGAACGGATAACAAGAAACGCACAGATTAATGTTGGTGAAAGGTCCCTTCACAGGGATATCGACTAACCCGTCTTCTGTATGTCAATTATTATCTGTTATTTTGCATGGTTTGATTAGTGGTTGGTGGAAGCTTCGGCGAGCGTTCTCTTCACTAAGAGTTTCGATTAGTCACTCAGCCAACTCCTAATCAGATACAGTTTTAATTTTCCTTATCTTAATTTCTCAACCTGAATTCAAGTTGCAATAGTATTAACTGATGTCGACCAACATCAGTTAAGACATATTACAGCAAGAAATATGTGGGTTTTTCTTCCATTCACAGATAAAAGAAAACTAAATGACGGCGGTCACCGTTGCTTGGAATTCTTTCTGTCTAAAATCAGTCATCTGGGAAAATTGGGAACCGGATAGCAGATGTTTGCAGTACGGAAAACCCCAACGATCTCTGGCACTCTTTTTAGCCGAATTCTTCTCATCTCAGGCTAATCCACCTGTGTGTACCACATTCTGTCTAACCCCACCATATATTTTGGGGTGTTTTATTTTCCTTTTCATATACTTGTATGCATGATACTATTATGTAGTTGTTCTGGTCTTATTGCTATTTTGGGGATCCTTCCCCTTGGACATAGAAGTCTTGATTTAAATCAGATGCTGCATAATAAATTTCCAACAAAAATTTCTTTATAAAATCCGGATCTGAGTAAGGGATAAATTCGACAGTTATGACTAATTCATA
Organism: Hygrophila difformis; assembly: GCA_030278955.1. NCBI lineage: Eukaryota > Viridiplantae > Streptophyta > Magnoliopsida > Lamiales > Acanthaceae > Hygrophila > Hygrophila difformis. The sequence goes on from JAOANR010000010.1 coordinate 24,584,782, forward strand.
TTCCACTGGGGGTTGATTTTGAGAGCTTAGAAGCAGAGTCAGCGATTAGGTCTCATCTAGACTGAAAGGATCTGTGTTTTAATTGAGAGTTTAGTACATGTCTAGGGAATGATTTTCAAATATTCATTTGCTTCTCGAAATTGCTATGTGTTGGAAATCTGATATTAGATATCGCATTAAGTCAATATCCACTTGGGTGTAGATGAGATGTGATAAATAATACTAGAGGAACAACATATAGGCCTTGGTGAATTTCTAAGGTAAGGTCGAGTATTCCTTCGACTACTATCTTCTTCTGCCAAAGTCTATAATTGAGTCTTCAGTGAGTACATCCGGAATAGGTTCATTTATGGATCTGTTTCATTTAGTTTGTATCTCATAACTACCCAGATGTTGTAAGCCCTGTGGCTTATTGATATCTCGGGGGTTCTTGATCTGCATCTGGTCACCAAGACCAGGGGCTCTTTTATACTAACGGAAAGAGACGTTTTTAATGCTTCCGAGTGATAGATTTAAATGCTTTCTTTACAGCTTTCTTTACAGCTTTCTTTACTGCTTTCCTTTAAATGCTTTCATAGAGGTCACTCGGAAGAATTAAGGGCTGTCCATCTGTTAAAAGGTTTGAGAGTTATGGAATGGTTTGGGGCTTAATTTGAAACTTTGGGTGTGATATGGGGGAATGATAGGAGTACTTGGCATGTCAACTAATGATATGTTAGGTGTTGCTTGTCCACCACAGATATGTAATGTAACTTCACAAGGCCTGTGGAGGGAGTTATAAGTCTGGGGTATCTTAGAAATTGTTGTCTTAAGAGCATGTAAATTCTTACCGTAAGTACCTGTCTGTTAAAGGGAACATGGCGTAGAAAGCATGAGAGTTAGCTAACTAGAGGATTATCCCAAGCCAAGATCTGTGTATAAAAATGGAAGTTTAATTGTGTTTCATCTGAATCTTGTCCAATCTTTATTATTTCCTCCCTGTCCCTTCTGTCATATTTAAACTTGCTTTCTAGATAGTGTAGCATAATTTTATATTGCTTTCGTAGTATAGATTTAATTGCTTTCTTCGATCTAGTTTACCATGCTTTGTAGAATAATTTTACTGCTTTCATGATCTGGTTTAATTTATGTCAAGTAGTTGTTAGAAAACCTTGCAAAACTTGAAACGAGTAACCGAGTGGAAAATCTTAGTAAACGACGTGGGTCCTGCTTCCATCGCACATCCTCCAGTGAACGATCCGGTACTTACTATAAATTACTGCAATTTTTGACTTCGTGCGCTTTCGGGAGCACAGTTTCTTGACACGAGTAAATAAAAACACAACATTTTGGGAAAATACTCATGTAGTGGAAAGAGCACCATGAAATTGGAAATTGTATTTAGACGGTTCTTCAACCCCCCGGCAGCGCAATGAAACTCATCAAAAGTTTCATGGCGCCGTTGCCGGGGAGGATGCAGCGCAGTTGTAATAAATAATACTTTATTAAGTATTGAACACTGGTGTCTGGTAAGATTGAAATATGTACCCCGGCAGGTATCTTCTTGACATGAAATTAAGAGAAGCATCATGGTGCAGATACCAGGGACTTTCAGGGTGACAGACTGAAGGTCAATCCCGGTTGCACCGTGATAATTGTCAAAAGTTTCATGGCGGGAAGGACCACAGCGCCGTTTGAGATTAAAACACCCCCACATGAGTAATAAAAAGGGAAATCTTAATATATCCTTAAACCCCTTCCCTAAATCATAACTCTTTTCATTTAATAATCCAAACCTGATATTTCAGAAAATTACTCGTGTTCATGAAGCTCGTCAAAAGTTTCATGGCGCCGTTGCCGGGGAATTCTCGAGGCGCCATTTGAAATCGCAGTTTCCTCCTCGAGCAATAAAATTTGGAAAATACTCGTGTCACGCAACCAGAGCAAAAGTTTCACCTACTGTAGTAACCAACAAGATCCAAGAAACTTCGGATCTTCCCCACATTCTTCGGGACTTGCCATTTAAATACAGCTTTTACCTTAGCAGGATCAACAGACATACCATTACCGGAAATAATGTGCCCCAGAAAAGACACACTCTCCAACCAAAATTCACATTTGGAGAGTTTAGCATACAACTTATGCTCTCACAATGTATTCAAAACTGTTCTCAAGTGACCCGTGTGTGCCTCACGCGTCGGCGAATAAACCATAATATCATCTATGAAAACAACCACGCACACGGCCAGCAGGGGATGTAATACCCTATACATGAGATCCATGAAGATCGCTAGTGCGTTAGTCAAACCAAAAGACATGACCGGGAATTCAAATGTCCTCAACGAGTCCTGAAAACTGTCTTAGGCCTATCCGCCTCCGCCACCCTTATCTGATGGTAGCCCAATCTCAAATCAATCTTACTAAAATTACTGGCCCCTCTCAACTAATCAAATAGATCCCCAATCCGAGGTAAAGGATACTTGTTTTTCCCGTGATTCAATTCAATTCTCTGTAATCGATGCACATCCTCATCGACCCATCATTCTTCTAAACAAACAAAACAGGAGCTCCTTAAGGCGAGCTACTCGGCTAAATATACATGGTAAGCTCATTCAATTGATCCTTCAACTCCTTCAGTTCACAGGAGTCATATGGTAAGGAGCCTTAGAAATATGAGCTGCATCAGGCATCAGCTCAATAGTAAAATCAATCTCCCGAGCAGATGGGAGACCATGAATTTCGTCGGGAAATACATCCCCGAACTCAGAGACAACAGGGACACTCGAAGCAGCAAGAACCTCTGTTCGAAGATCCCTCATGTGCTACAGGGAAAGAGAACACCCCCCTGCGCATCAGGTCACACAACAAAGCAACAGAAACCACACCAATAACAGGTGGAATCAACGGATGTCGATAAGAAACACAGTTACCCAAAGAATCCTAAAAGGATATTCGTGGAACACCACAATCAATCACAGCACGATGGCAAACAGCCAATCCATGCCCAATAGTACGTCAAAACCAGCCGGGCTAAAGACCACCAGGTCAGCCCTGAATTCATGACTCTCGATGCTCAACACAGCATCTTGCATCAAATGATCACTTCGAATATTATCACCCGAAGGTAAAGAAACTAGCATCTGGTAGGGCTCCAACGGTCCTACTCCATGTTCTCGCACAAATCACAAAGCCACTAAAGAACACGAGGCTTCTGAATCGCACAGTACTAAGGCAGAAGGATTCGTAGCAGTGGTAGCATCTACTCCATGCTTACGAATGAAATTCAAAGTCCCGAATGAACATGAGACTCTAGAATCAAACAAAATAACCGTATCACAAAATGCGACATAAATAATTCCTATATCAGGGAAACGGGTTTATCTCTCAACCAGAGAGTCAAGAAGAAACACATACGATACAATCACACACATGCCAAAACGTTATCCAATCAACGTAATGTTTCCATAACATAAAGACGACATACTAGGAAGTCCCCTAGTTCGGACTCGCCCAGTGATATCGGCCCCCTTCACGTTACCGATCTTGCCATGCAGAACAGTCACCTTGCCTCGTCTCACACGACAGGCATTCAACTTCGACGAACCATCTAATGTTATTTTGATTGACCCAGTGTCAATTCTATGCCACTTCAAATAATTATTCTTTCTAACCAAATCCGACTATACTCTTACTGGCATAACTAAGAAATGGTTTCCACCATCCTTCGCATGCAGGCGGACTGCAATTATCTATATCACCCCAATGGGTTATCGCACTATGGAGACTTTCTCAGTACCCTATCTCACTCTCGAGGGTACGTCAAACCCATCTGAACCCCATTCAACAGATTGATCCCGCTTGGAACGCCATTCCAATAGCCCAGGCTTCCATGAGGCCTTTCCAAACTATTCAGCCAACTTAGATTACAACATCAACAAACAATGTTAGCAAAAATCACCAATCGTATACACAACAGTATATATAAACGAAAAAATTAAATAACCGATCAAAAGTCATTCATAGTCCTCAATGACTGTGAGATAACAAGGATCCTGACTAGAGTACCATGGTTCCCTCACAGTTCCCCAACTGTGAATTAACCTGGTACGCGCAGAAATAAACAGATATAGTAAAAATACAATTCTATGCTATATGTACCCCACACACAGCTCACCACCTATGTCTACACAAGTTTTAATAAGATAAAAGAGCACACAGGCTCTGATACCACTCTGTAACGCCCCGAAAATTCAAACCTGATTTTTGCAAGCATTACCGCTGTACTAACTATCCTAAACTAGTGGCCATCTAATTTAAAACAGCTAGTACAACACTGGGTAAACCTAAAGTGATCATCTGATTAATCCGGTTTAATGCGGAAGCTAAAACAAATAAAACATATAAGCACATAGGAGGTCTCACCATCATAATCAAATAAACATTCCAGCTGCTCATCCAGACTGCAAGCCTCTCAACAGCATATCAATATCTCAAACAGGGCTACCAGCCCAAAGCGTAAATCACATAAGGCCACCGGCCGACAGAAAGCAGATTCTAGGCACACATGCCTCAACTAGCATAAAATCCAAGTCATAATAAACAATAGAGTATCACATAATCACGTAAGATAAATATAAAAAGTCCTATATATGTGATCTCTCAATACCCCAAACCCAAATCATGCTCCAGCGCCTCCAGCAGGATCTATAAAACAGACAAAAGCAAAGGGGGTTAGTACAACGTACTGAGCAAGGCTACGTGCCGGCGAGTAAGGGAAAACAGAACCACATCTCAAGATAGTAAATATAGGTAATAAATAAACATATTAATAACGGCAGAATATAAATAAAGCAGTTAAACACCACACCGTCCCATACCGGTGCTTCAACCACGATCATACAATTGACATAAATAAATCATCACACCGTCCCATACCGGTGCTTCAACAACAGACATACAATTTATGCACATGATGCATGGCCTAACATATACCTATCTACCCTATATGCAAATGCAAATGAATATGCCTAGCCGGCAACCTAAACCCGGGCGGTATGAACCCACGGGTGAGGATATCATCAACTCCAACCCGTTACAGGGTAACATACACCATCCCCGCAGGGACCACAGGCATCACAGCCCAATCACAGGCATAACAACCAAATAATCACAGGCATCGCAGCCAAATCACAGGCATCACAGCCTAATAATCACCCCGCAAGGCCATCGGGACTCAACAACACCGGTAAAGGCTGCCCGATCAGACATTTCCAATATGTCCATCCATTCATAATGCAATACCATGCATTATAATAACCAGCCCAAAAGGGCCAACATGAATAACAATCAATAATCCACCCCGCAGGGTCACCGGGACTCAACAACACCGGTAAAGGCTGCCCGATCAGTCATAAACATCATAACAACCCATCGGGTTAATAACCGTCAATTACAATGCAATAACATGCATATGACAATACAGTGATATTCAAGCGCCTACATACTAGGTTCGCATGCTTCTCAACATATAAGGAATTCAATACATAGCCCCCTAGGCTAAGTCATTAATGATATAATAATTCAACAGTTCCCCTAAGCAATTCAACAACCCCACGGGCCAATTGATTAACCCAGGTTTACCAATAACATTTGGGGAAGTCATAACAATAATTGGTGCAAAGAAAACATCATTATAGAATCAAAATCGCACAAAAATGGGCCAAACAGAGCCTTTCTGCGCTCACTGCGCGCCCGCGCGCGTAAGACGCGTGACATACGCAGCCCAGTACTGTAGCGATTACTGTAGCAATTTACTATTGTAATTACTGTAGCGAATTACTGCGGTAATTACTGTAGTAATTACTGTAACGAGTTACTGCGGTAACTACTGTAGCGAGTTACTGTAGTAATTACTGTAGCGAGTTACTGCGGTAATTACTGTAGTGAGTTACTGCGGTAACTACTGTACAAGTTACTGTGGTAGTTACTGTTCAAATTACCGTGGTAATTACTGTTCAAATTACCGTGGTAATTACTGTGGCGAATTACTGCGGTAACTATGCGAGTTACCGCGGTAACTACTGTACAAGTACTGTAGCAGTACTGTAGCAGTTACTGTAGCAATTACTATTCATCGTCTTCTCCGATTTTCCAATTGGTTTTTCCGGCGATTTCGCCGGAATCCGACCCCCAAATACCCCCCAAACACGTAATTTAAGCAATATAATCCCTTGCCTGATGTCTTCCAACAATAATCAACCTCCGATTCGTCGATTTCAAGCTTCAATCGGCCAAATCAACCCAAAATCCTAACATCAAGAATTTCATCAAAACTCAACCAAAATACCACCAATCCAAAGAGAAAACAAGCGAGAAACACTTACCAAATCGTTTGCAACGATTTGCCACCAAGATCCGTCGGATCGGGCAAGATGTCTTCACTCCTCTTTTATTCCAAAGAAGACCGATCGGTCTTCTCTTCCTCCTCCAACTCCCGAACCACAATCCAAGCCTTAGCTTCCCCAACACCAATATAGCTTCCAATCAAGAATCCAAGCTTCCCAAGTGCACAAAAACTATAAAAGTTCACCAAAATCTACATTCCCATCACCACCATGAACCCCCACCAAAACCACCTCAAGACCCATCAAAAACAAGTTGTAAGGTGTGGAAATCACTTACCAATAGGTGTGCATTCAATCCCCCACTTGATTTGAGCTAAAAAAACCAAATTCTCTCCACAAGCTCACTTTTCTACACCTTGGGCACCAAAAACGGGAATGAACCCTAGTTGCAATTGTTGAGCTTACAAATGATGGTGTGGGGATGATTTGGGGATTTTTATTTGGGTATGGGTCACCCCGGGTCGGTTCAGAAGATGGATCATTGAGTTGGTACCCTTGTCTTGAGTCTTTCTACCATATTGCACTCACTTGAGCACTTGAGCTCTTATTATCTTGTGAGTTTGCTACCCACTTATTCTTCCACTTCAATCCAATATCTCTCTTACAAAATAATTCATATTATTTATCTTTATTAATTAACCACAATTACTTAAATCAATTATGCGTTAATTAATCGGGATGTTACAGTATTAGTTATGGTTTGACTTTTACTAATGTTTATTGTATTATTTTCACTTAAATTTTTTATTGTGGTTATACAAATTAAAATATAGTCAAATGAGAATGTTAGATTCGTCTCCGTCTTGTAGTTTTTAAATATTAGACTTTTAAAACTTTTATTTGTATCGAACTTGAGTTATTATTGATGATTTAAAATGTACATTGGACTAGAAGTTTTTGTATAACAGTGATAAAAACATGAATTAGAGTTAAATAATAAAGAGCAATTTCCAAGAAATGTACCCAAACTATTTCAAAATTTTCAAGTATATACCTAAACTTTTTTCTTGGAAAAAAATAGACCTCAACTTTTAATTTCTGAAAAAGCTACACTTTTTAGTTTTCAAAAATATCTTTTAGACATCATTACTTTTGGGATACTACAATTTGGGCTCTAATACTTTTTCAACATTTTAATTTAATCCTTAAAGTTCTATACATTTAATATTTGATATAGCATAATTTTTTATATAAGAATATTTAAATGTTAATGATCCCAACCAATTTTTTTGCTATAGTGGTCCGGCCAATTTTTTCTTTTACCTATTTAATAATTTAAATAATTAATTATCTCAAAATAAATATTATTCAAAAAATAAAAAATTACAAACAATGATCATAGTTTTACCTATTTAATAGTATTTATTTATCACTTTCCTTATTATCTTTTATTTTTTTATTTTAAAATTAAATATCCATATTTAATCCAAAGAAAATTAAACCCCCTTAATTCTTTTTTATTTTTTATTTGTTAAATAAGAATTCAAACGTTCCAAAAAATTAAAAAATTCAAACCCAACAAAAACTTAGAGAATGATAATTAATATGTTTTTCAATATATAGGTGTAGTACTAATTTTTAAGCAATTTTATCAAATCGATGTATTAAATGTAAGGGCCTTTAAGTATCAAAATAAAATCTTTAAAAATTATTAGGGCCAAAATGTAGTATCCCAAAAGTAGAAAAGGTCTAAAAAGATATTTTTGAAAACTAAAAATGTAGTTTTTTCAGAAATAAAAGTCCAGGTCTAATTTTTTCTAAAAACAAAGTTTAGGTATATGTATGAAAAATTTGGAAAAGTTGGGGTATATATTTTGGGAATTGCTCAATAATAAACAGTGTTATAAAAGTCTAAATGTGTTACTTAAGAAAAATGGAGAAAATACTTCCTCCATTTTTTTAAATGTTACATATCTCATTTTCAAGCAGTCAATGTGTATTTTAAACCATTAATAACTCACGGTAAAAGTAAAATTTATAAAAGTTTTATATTTGAAAACTGCAAGACAAGACGAATCCAACAAGATCCCACTATGCTATATTTTTTCTTGTATAATTATGATAAAATCGAAGTCAAAGTGATACTTTCGTATCCAATGCATTTGATCAGGAAACCATTGTTGAACACGACGCGAACAAAACCAAAAGTTTTAATACTGTTACAACTATGTTCAGGAAAAATATTTGAACGTTGACCATGCATTCATGATAATTTTTCGAACATAATCCATATGTTTAGGAAATCATTCCTGAACAAATTGCGGAAAAAAAAAAGAGAAATTGATTTTCAAAGTGCTTACCATGACTTTGGGGGGGTGACCTCTCGTCAGTCATTTTGCATATATCAACTTGTAGAACACTTTAATGCATTTTTTCACTAATTTGACTTGGATTTGAGTGGTATTATTGTAAGAAAATTTTTAGAATTGAACGAAGAAGAAAATAGAGAAGCGAGTGAATAGTGTGAATGTGAGATGAAATTTATGGTTTAAATATGGTATGTATTTAGCATTTTAGAGGTGTGACTTTAAAAATGTGGAGATTTATGGTTTAAACATAGTGTGTATTTTGATTTTTATTTATTTATTTACATTGGATATTTTAGGAAGACAAAAATTGAATGGTATGTGTTTAGCAAAATTGAATGGTACATTGCTATGCTTTTTGCCTACAATGCAATGTTAAAGGGCAAGCATGTGCTGGAGTGTATCCTGGCCATTGGATCTGATTTCTTGTTAAATGGATGGTGTTGATGATATAAGGATAATTATGTCATTTACTCTATTTTATTATTTTATTTCTTTTACTTTAAATAGATATAATTACAAAGCACGTATTTCCACATTACTTACGTAACTTTTTCATTAAATAATGATACTTCCTCTGTTTTTTAATGTTTGCTACGGATTCACTCAACACGCAGTCCAATGCACATTTTAAACCATTAATAACTCAAGTTCGGTAGAAGTAAAAATTCTAAAAGTTTGATATCTAAAAACTATAAGACGAGACGAATTTAACAAGATCCAACTTAGCTATATTTTAACTTGTATAACTATGATAAAACTTTAAGTTACAGTGTTTGTATGAACAGTGCCACATTTGCAAATGTAGCAATCTTTTAAAAACGGAGGAAGTATATAATAATGATTGGAAATTAATAATACTGAATGACGAAAGTTCCAATACATAATGTGACGGGAATAATGAATCATGTACTCCCCATAACATTCTGTCTTGTACCGGTAACATTTTGTAGTGTACTCGCAAACATTCTGTCTTGTATTGAAAACAAAACATTACGTATTCATGAATGAATCATTATGTATTGTATCGGTAAATATTCTATCTTGTGTTGGTAACATTATGTCTTGTATTTGCAAATATTTTGTATGGAAAACATTCTGTCTTTCTATTTGAAGCATTCTGTCTTGTATTTGCAAACATTCTGTCTTGGTAACATTATGTCTTGTATTTGCAAACATTCTGAAAACATTCTGTCTTGGTAATATTATGTTTTGTATTTGCAAATATTCTGATATTGAAAACAATCTGTCTTTCTATTTAAAGCATTCTGTTTTATATTTGCAAACATTCTGTCTGATATTGAAAACATTCTGTTTTGTATTTGTAAACATTCCGTGTTTCTATTTGAAGCATTCGTAGGCATTTTGTCTTGTATTTGGCCTTTTCTTCTCTTCAACAATGAAAGTTTTCTCATAATATAACGAGAAACCTTTCATATTCAAGCATACATTATCATTACCTCTGCACTCCTGTGGCTTTGCTCTTTTTTCCTTTTATCTGTCTGTTTTTCTTCTTCTTTTATAATATTATCACTTATTGGTTATCATTACCTCTGCATATTCAAGCATATCTGAAAAAAAAAATTTAAATCTTGCGTGTTAGAGATAACGAATCATTACGATTGGTCCCAATTTTATTTTTATTTAAATCAATATTAATAAGAAAAAGACATAATTAACCTTACCATCAATATACACCATTAGATCAATATTACATTGGACGTTGGATATCACTCCATCATGTACTGTACGGGAAAAAGTGATTCCAGTATAGGAACCACATCGATTGTTGTTTTATATGCCACATGCTTAGAAATAGCTAAAGAGATTAAGGCCTTGTTCTCTAGGCCTTAATTTTTCTGGTCTGATCTGAATTTGTAAAATATGATCTGGTCTGATCTGAATTGATCTGACTTGGTCTGATCTGTTCTGATCTTATTTTATTTATATTTGGATTCTAATTATTTTTTTCGATAAGCTATTTTGATTCTAATTAAATTATGGTAATAATAATAATAATATATAATAATAAAAATTAATAATTACTATTTAATATTTATTATATATAATAATAGTAATAATTAATTAATAGTTTTTATTATTATGTTTAGTTATTTTTGAAAATATTTTTGAAAGTATTTTCTAATATATTTCAACAATATTTAATGAAAGTATTTAAAACTATATTTTGAAAGTATTTATAATATAAAATATATTAAAAACGTGACTAGTATATTTAAATAATATTTTGAAGAGCAAAAAAACATTTTGAAAAATACTTTTAAAATTAGTATTAAATAAGTACAATATAAATAATATTTGCATACATTCCTATATATTTTTGCCTTTTTTTAAAAAAATATTATATGTAATTATGTAAATGTATTATAATGATCTGATCTGGTATGAATATTTCTGGTCTGGTCTGGTCTGATCTGATCTGATCTGATTTTGGAAGAAAAAAAGTAATAAGGTTTGAAAATAAGTTGTAGAGAACGGGGCCTAATGTGAATTTCCATCTTGTTTTTAACTTTTTTTGTTTTTCATTACAAATTACTTTTAGTTCTTCCACAGGTTCTATCAAAATATTTAACTTGAATGCGTATTTTCTCAAGAAATCAAATTATTTATTAAAATATATCTCAAATTCTCAATGCAAGGGCTATATATAGACGTCTACAAATAATTTTACTGTCACACTTAAAAATTTCTCTTATGAAATCATTCATATCCATACTGTGTATTAGAAAAAATAAATAAATAAATAAATAAATAAAAACTTAGATATAAATACCAACCCTCCTAAAAATGGAACAAGATGCAACACACTAATATTACAGAATTAATTTTGAATAAATACAAATCACGATTGCTTCATTTTATTATTTTTTTTTTGAACTAAATAAAACAACATGCTCATGGCAAATGATTCACTACATTCACTTCAATAAAAACCTCATTGCCTATTGCACCATATAAATTATAAAGTTGATAAATCCTGAACTTACAATCATCTCCTATTACAATGTTACTATTTTCGTGGAAAAATCCACGCAGGCCGCTACGCATCATTTTTAATTCATCCTCTCTTCTTCGTCGCGTCCTACATATTGCAATAATTGTACTTCAAAAACTCTAGGACCTTCTGCATATAGTAACCAGACACCCTTCTCCTTAAATGCAAACTTAAACTTTCCCACAAAACGTTTGGAATGACTGTAAAATCAATTTACTTGATCAATTTATTTTGGTTTACCTGCTAGCTTTTATATTTTTATCAACTAATTTTCATTATATAAGCTAATTTTTACCAAACACTTTCTTTTAATATGTACATCATCAACACAGTTGTCAAATCATTTTACTTAATCAATTAACTACCAAGTAATAACAATTAATATAATCAACTAACTTTACATGCTAATTTTTCAAGTCACTCCTACTTCTTTTTTTACTGCCTTTCAATAACTTCAAGACAGCTTTACAGGCGAGTTTCTTCGCGGTAACTTTATCTCTTTCGGAACAGGTGTGTACATGCACAACACCGTCGTCGGCTTCTACTTGTACTGTAGCATGCACCATACCATTTTGAATAGAAACCACAGGCTTCCTAAAAGTATACTGATGCCTTTGGCAGAGCTCATACAGTTCCCTCTTGGGTTGGAGCCTCACAGTTTCAGGTGTGACCAAGGGCTCAAATAGAGGCCTCATACTTTGAAAAACCCTGTCTTTGTCGTACCCTGAATCAACATATATTGCTCCAGCCAGCGCCTCGATAACATCTCCAAGAACCTTAATGCAGAATTGAAAATAGATTTCAGATTGTATATAGTTGGATATGGTGTTACAATATACTTGTTTGGTTTGTTTATTTTTTAAGGAATTAGGACGAACCTTGGGGAAAGCAGACTCGGATTCCCAACCAAAAGTTGAGGCCAATGGTGACTCCTCAAACTTGTCAACTGCTTGAATGATTTGTCCATGAAGCGTCTGTGATGCATGAAGTATATGCTTGTAAAGCCCAGCCTTAATGGCTGATAGAGCATAGCATTCATTGTTCACGGATGCGGACCTGAGATCTGTTAATAATCCTGGAGAGAGTCCAGGGTAGTTATGACACAGATGTCGGGTTATTAGATAATCTAGAACAGCATCTCCCAGAAATTCCAGGCGCTGAAAGAAAATAAACAAAAATAACGAAGTCAGCTTCAGTTGCAAGGAAAATGCCATTTCATACAATTTTTTTCATTATACAAGTGCATACCTGGTAGCATCCCGGAATTTCAGGCAGCATATAGGAGCCATGTGTAAGGGCCTCAACAAGGAGGGAAGCATCTCGAAACGTATAGTTCAAGAGAGACTGTAAAGACTCAACATTTACATGCATCTCTGGCTTCACAGAAAAGTTCCTTGTGTAAGGCACATTGACAAAGTTGATGCCAATGCCGAGCCATGTCATAAAGGACAACGCTGCTCTTTCACCCCCGGCTCTCAGGTATGCACCAATTAACGCTTCAACTACATCAGCTACAGTCTTGAGTTTTATTTTCCTACTCTTCCCGATATAGAATTTTTTGGAAAAAATGGTCTCTTCTCCGAGTATATGGTTTTCACAATTTGTGCCCGGAATTATCCATGATTTCTTATGGAATGGTTCAGTGCGTATGAAACCCTGAGGTTAGAACAAAAAGGATATCTTGTTAAAATGATACATTTTGGGAACAAAAGAAAAAGGAGATAATCTAGAAGAAATTGTGCTTCATTACCACAATCTTTTTGTCGCATCCCAACTTGCACAATGTAGCGTTGCAGGTTAGTCTCTCTCTTTTTGCACTAAGCAGTCCTTCGTGTCGATTTTGAAAAGCTTGAAAGAGATGCTGCGAAGCTGCATACTTGAGAAAAGAGTCACCAAGAGTCTCCAAAGATTCCAAATGAATACTCTCTTGGCATTTCTTCGTAGTGATTGCTTCTAAAACCTAACGAATACAGAGATACTATTAGAGAGCAATAAATGAGTGAGTTCCATTTAGCACATAACTTAATGTGCCTTATTAATAATAATGCCCCTTGGCAGGCAAAAACCTAAAACCGTTCGGGTCTATTCTATATTCCTTACAACTCAAAAAATTGTGACAGAAAACATGTGTCATGTGAGTCTGTGATGTGGTAATAAGATTATCCACAAAGTACTTTGGGAGACAGAAATGCTGTAAAGTAGACAAAGAAAGACCATAAACATAAACGAGCAAAAACAGAACGACTTGCTAGAATATATTCCCGGTGAGAATTGTTGAAAGACATACCGTGAGTATTGGAATAACAACGTTTGGCTCCATATGCATACTTTTCAAGTTTGCAGCCATAAGCAACGACTCAATCCGATGCATAACCGATGGAAGGAATGAAAACGTATAGAACGTCGATGCAGATATTGGTGACATGAGAACTGAGCAAACCTCTGGTGGTAATTCATAAGTGGTATTACTCGACTCTGTGCCAAATGATAAAGAAAAGAAGTCAGAAAAAACCACATCATACAGCCCATATCATAATTTACAGAATGAGTGCACAGTTCAGTAGTCTTCAAAGGCCAAGATGGCATAAGACAAGTATGTGTGGAACCTTGTTTGCTTGATATCCTACATCTCTGAAGGCAATTCTGCACACTAAAGATACGCTTCGCATTAAGGAAGTTTTCGTTTTCAAATTGCAGCTTTATACCATGTCTGCAAGAAATATTTTAAGCATCAGCATACAAGTGACTAAAGCTTGGATTGCACAAAAATTTAAAATACGAACCTCTCTTCATAGTATTTTTTATAAGTAATGTGTCTTCCATCTTCAAGCTGAAAATGTGTGCCAGCATTTATACCATCCAACGGGCCAGTAATACAATATAGGAAACCATTTTGGGGTGTACAAACAAGGGACTGCTCTAAATAGCAGCAACACACCAAATTACCACCGTTCGTCCGCTTGTACTGACCATGACCTCTAGAGGAGAAACAGCGAGTATGATCATCCCTTACAGTATTTTTAGGATATGAAACGGCAGTAACACTCTTCCAATCAATTGATACAATTGGATTTGATTGCAGAGCTGGGAGAAGAAGATAGTCAAATATTGAAGAACCATCATTTTTCTTTGATAGCTTATCCATCTCTTCATTAAACTTGTCCAAGTTACGGTCAAGAAGAATTCTGAAGATGGTGGTTTGGAATCTCCAACAGAGCAATACCTGGAATAATTTTTTATGGAGCAATTAAATTGCAGAAATTATAAACATAACTAGCAATCAGGAAGTCGATACACTATAATTTAGAAATTTCACTACACCTGCTCAGATTTCAGTGGCAACTGTCCAACGTATTTCATGCCCACAGTAAGTTTTCCCAGATCAAAATCAAAATCAAAACTGAAATTTTCAAGATCAGCAGGCAGCCTTGTGTGAACAGCCAACACCACATCACGAAGATTGACATCATATTGCCTGCTCGACTTGAGGTCAAGTAAATAACATTGATAGATTTGTCCAGAATTGCTGTCATAAGACCCAATCAATTCTGGTGGGAAATATGTATCATGTTCATCTAAATAGTGTTCATATCCTGTAAATCACACCATTGTTAGACAAACTGGTCTATAAATATCTCATTGATGAATTCAGTTTTAATGACATGGCCTGAAAAAAGACACAAGTACTTGAGAACATATAGGATCAAATTACCCAATTCTCTAGCTTCTACTTCCTCCTCCACAATATCTGGGACAAGATTATCAGTCAAGGCACCAGCCTTATGAAGCTGCTTGCAAGCTTCCAGGCAAACAAGTTGCTTTAGAATTTTGGCAGGGCCACGCTCAGTAACAGTTTGGATAGCGCAGCTGTTTGGAAGATGTAGTGTGCAGCTTTCAGTATCCTTATCTATTTTTGTAAACCTTGGATAAGGTTTGAAATACCTGAAAAATCAAGAACAGGTAACTTCAGAAGGTTCCAATTACAACTCTCAAAGTTTAAGAAATTGATGTAATGTGCCGACTTGGCATTTTTGGAGAAGAGTTCATGGAGCAAGGAATAATTTCAATAGAAGAGAACTAACATATCGGAAGGAAGCCGCGCACAATAGAAGTGAAGCAGTGATACACTAGAACTCAAAGTAACAATTGCACCCGTGCTTTTAACTTCAAACCGTGGTTCACTGTGCATGTCAGTACCAATTGGTTCACAAGGAATGTCATAATGGCGGACACACTCTTTCCGCATCATTTCTGCACCAGCCAAATAGTTCTCCACCCGAGCCAGAGCAGAACTATCACCACTGTTCAAAAACAAGGATATTTAGTTCCCATTAAAACTCATAAAAGCGTCCTATCCTAAAAGGCTTGTATACAATGATAACCTAGAAACTAAAATATCTGAATGAAAAAACTATCCCACCATAGTTATGAAGTCTAAGATTAGAAATACATATCACAAATTTTAAGAAATAACATCAAAATATTTAGAATGAATACAACTTTCCAAGTTTCCCTCTAAATTTAAATCTGGACAAAGAGAGAAGATTCAATTTGTTGCAAAGTTGTGACATATCACCAAAAACACTAATCATGGAGGACTTCCACAAGAAGAAAACATTGAATAGTGATAGTGGCCAAGAAAACTGAGCAGCCTCCAAACCTGAATTGCATTAAATCACATTGTGGCCAAGACCTCAACAAGTACTAAGAAACACCATCATTTATCCTACTATTTAACATTATGCTTTGAACGGAAAACTGTATAATTTGCATTTCTTCTTGTTTTTTTTTTTTGGTAACACAACGGTTGGTTACCGAGAGAGCACTATTCCTAAGAACTCATTCCTGATATCCATTTTAAGCATAAGAGATAAGCCAACTAAAACATATCTCACGGAATCAAATAATCAACTGCTGAATGTTTCCATATTTACCAGTAGATAATGACGGCTGAATGATGACAGAACTGCAGCAATAGAATTTTTTGGAAGTTCAATTCAAAAACAAGAGAGAAAAAGCAGACACAGAAGAGAGAGAGAGAGAGAGAGAGAGAGAGAGGAGAGAGAGAGAGAGAGAGAGAGAGAAAAGGGGAGAAATATACACTTTTTTTACATCTATTACAAAATGTAGCTCACCTTTTCATCATCAGTACAAAATCTGAGTTTCGCATTCGAGCCCGGCCACGGGACTGAATAAAACTGCATATATTTGTAGCAAGATCAAATCTAACAACGAGGTTACAACTTTGCACATCCAATCCTTCTTCAAGCATGGACGTCGCAACTATGACGTTTACCTACAAGATGTTTGCATTGTGTCAAGGACAATAGTAAAAATTGGTAGGGGCTACCAATACAAGTTTGAAAACTGAATAGACATGAATAATTGAAGCACATATCATACTGCTCCATTGCGAAAACTATCAATGATCTTGTTTTGTTCTTTTCTACTTTGCGATTGCAACTTGCTAGTGCACCCTGCTGTATATTCAGTCCTCCACCCACATAGTTGTTGAAGCAGTTCATTCAACAGATGGTGAATAACTATGGCTGTGACAATCCTCTCGACAAAAATAATGCACCTCAAATCATTGATGCCTCTGTGGAAGCACCAAAATCTTTACAAGAATCATAGGATATTTTAAAAGAAATAAAGAAATTGAAAGATAAACTATCACTTGAATTGACGACCTTAACCAATTTTTAATAGAAACTCTTCAGCATCCTCTCGTACTAGTTTAGAATTTAATACAAATTTCGGGAAAGATGCAAAAAGTTTTATGATTATTCAGTGCAACTCAACTTGAATTAGCACACCTGTACTCAAGAAGGGTCTCAATAAGGCATATCACTTTAGATGTTAGATATCCTGCCCTCAAGTTAGCTTCCAAATCCTGATGAATTGACCATTGTGGGCCTATAAATGCACAAAAGAAAATGATAACAGCATCAACACAATAAGTGCCATAAAAGCATGCATAACATATAAAAGTGTTCACACTAAAAGGTATAGAACAATACCAGATGGCAAGGATTTAGAGAACACCTCAAAAGCATCTAAACTGAAAGCTCGAACAATTCTCTCACCAGATGCATCCATCCCCCGAAATAAAAAATCTGTTTCACGAGAGTATGCCTCTGCTGCCTATTTCCAAAGGGTAAATACGCTACCCATTTTCAGGTCCATCCATTTAAATATATAATGTGTTTGCATGTATATTGATTATATACCTTCATAGCTAACCAAACTCCCAATTCTGTTAAACAATACATGAAAGTAGAGAAAAGCTTCCGCAATCTTTTGCTGGGAGAAGAGACCCCAGTATTAGCAGTTTCCAGTCTGTTCAGTGAAAGGGTATGCTGAAGAAAAAAAATATATGAATACAGTCAGGCTTTGACATTTGAGAACAAAATCAAACAAGAAAATGATAGTGCAACAGCTTCAATCGAAACAGAAAGGCAACGACGTTGCTAATAACTATCCAGCTTTAATTTCATCAAATTTAAACTTAATGCAATCCTCCTGAAATCTAGACCAACAGTAGAATCAAGTACACGCCATAAGGCCAATTCTGGTGTAATTGGATAAGAGTTCACGGTAAGTGCAGCATTCAAAGAGGTGCCAGCAAAGTAGACAAATCATACAAGAGAAAAGGAAATTTGGCTCCAAAAGTGGGTACTCACAGGCAAGTTACCATTTAAACAAGCACACAACTTTTCCAACTAGTGCAACAGCAGTGAAACACAAAACTTGCAGAATCATTTAGTAGTAAGTTGCATATACCTTCTGTACCAAATTCTTTAAATTTTCTTCAAGATGTTTTTGTGTCACCAAAGGAATATCCATGTGGTTGTACTTCTTCACTTTATGTCTTGAACTTGGAACATAATTAGCTATGACCAAATCTGAAGAACATGTGAAGACCTTCATTTGTAAGAGAAATGCATGTTAGCTACAGAAGCATGAACCCATTAAGCTAAGAAGCCAATAAAGTGAAACCAATCATTACAAACAACAAAGCAATATCAAAGATACAGGTCGCACAACTTGGAAAATCAACCAGTAGACAACTGAGATATCAGACAACATTGTTTGTCCTCAATTTCCATCCCTCATTTAATGCTACTATTCAAAGAAAGTACTCGAGGATCCAGAAAAGAAAAGGTGAGGGCAAAGAATTCTTTTCAATGTTTCCAATGGAATGACATGATTGAATATTCCATTACGGCTTCATCAATGTTTGTACATTCAATTCAAGTATTCCCAACAGGTAAGGTATTAGACATCCAGAAAAAGAAATCATCAGAAAACCTTTGAATTCATAAGGTTTTCATGTTTGCTTATCAGCTTCCAGTAGACTTCTTCTGAACTTGAAGCTGTACACAGAAAACCAATGCCTCTGGTAAAATCAGTAATAATAATGTATTTGACAATATGGTACTTCTTATCAAAATAAAATTAGTCAATACGTAATATCACTACCACCTTTAGCCTTGATAGGGGAAGCGGTCATCCCAAGTATTCTAGGGAGCTGTAGAGCATTTGATGCCAACTCACGATGATAAAATTCCTGCAACACTGAGATATATCAAATACTGGAAATGTGTACATTAAAACAATAAAGGTAACAACTTTCTTATACTCCAAATGGAGTCAAAGATTCAATGTAATAACAACACGAATAAAGTTGATGAGCATATCACAAGGCAATGATGAATTATGTATTCTTCGTAACCCATACCAATGTAGTTTGTGTTGGGGGATTTTAACAGTATGTGGATATGAGAATCAAAATAGGAAAGAACTTGGATAATCAATTGGATCTTGTGAAGAACACTTTCCTAAAGTTGTATTTTGCCACTGCAAATCAACTTTGGAATAATCCAAAAGATGCACTTTAATTTCGAAATAAATAAGAGAATTGGCTTGGAGGATTGCTGAATTATTGTGTTTGTAGTGTTTTTGTGTTTCACTTTCTATCTTTTGTTGTATCTATGAATTCTGCAGGAATTCATATTTGTAGAGGAAGAATGCATTAGATATTGAAAAGATACAACCAATTATGAATGGGTGCAATAGTTGAGATTCAAATTTGAATTTCAAGTTCAAATTTAAATTCAAATCAGATTTGAATTCAAATTTCAAATTCAATTGCTGATAGATAATTTATCCAGCAATACGAATTTAAATTAATCATGACCATGACTAAATACCCCCACATAACTGCACAAGGAAAAAGACAAAACAAGTTCCAGCAAACTACACTGGTCTTAGTCATGACCATGAGTAAGCATATTCTCCCTTGCTAGATTGAAAGACAAATTAAATGACATTTACAGCAACCTATATCAGACTTAGTCATGGTCATGACTAAATCATAGGCAGCTTGCTGTCCTTCTTAATCTTCCACATCTTTTCATATATCTCTCAATTCATTCCTCTTTACCTCTTGCTAGGTCATCCTTTGTCGTAGTGGCTTATGTGAGTGTGCACTCCGCACCTCCTAACCCACATTATAGCTCGACTACAATATAAGCCAAACTTTAGTAAATCCAATTACACCAAAATACATGATGACACTAAAATCATCAACAGTTTGTCACATAAACTTACGGAAACAATAAAGATTTTGGAAGAAAAATCAACCAACTCCATCGAAGATAATCAATTTCTCCTGTTAATTAAATACTTCCTCCGTAATTTAATGAAGTTAACATTCCATGTTTTCACGCAATCCAATGCAAATTTTTAACGATTAATATCTCAAATTGTATAAAAGTATAAATTATAAAAGTTTAATATTCTAAAACTATGTGATCAGACGAATCTAACAACATCTCATTTGACTATATTTTATCTTATGTAACTATGTTAAAAAGTCGAATTAAAGTTACTCAATGAATAGTGTTTACTACGCCCAATGTTAATCACATTAAATGACGGAGGGAGTACATAAATAAATAAAAATAAGAGCACATTTTGGGGTAGCTAAAGAGATATGCATATAGAGCAATAACTGTACCATCATGATGCAAGCATATGCATGTTTGCCTCTGGCATTATGACATTCATCGAATATTAAAACCTTTATCTGATCTAGCCTGATAAATCTGTGTCTCAAGGCATTGAGCAATATCTGAGGTGTCATGACAAGCACCTAGAACGTGAAAAACATGGTTAAGGCAGGAGAAGGAAACACGTGCATTTTCAGATAAAGTATATCTAGTATCACAATCAACAAAAGGCTTAGAAGTCACCAAATAATTTGCACTCTGGTAGAAAAAAAGTGGGCACATGTCTCATAGTCATGTGAAGAGCATATTGTTAAAAACCACCTGTATCCGTCTCAGATATAGAACCAATTAATCATGTTATAGGTTTTTGCATTATTTCATATGCAATGCATTTTCCAATTAGCTGGTTTAGCAAATCTAGTTATAAATGTCAAACAGATGGGTCCCCGTGAACATATATTTATGTCAATAAAATAGTGCATAAAATTAAAACAATGGTGCTGGACATGTGATTCGAAAATAGCTTTTATTTCCAAGTGTAAAAAATTATCATTAGTCTTAACTAACTAGCTGACTTAGTGATTATTTTGGAATGAGTTATCATACTGAGTTGAGAACCCTACATCACCAAATGATTCAACGCATTACTATGAATGAGGAAAACACAAGTTCAAACACAATACTGTGTTTACGACTGTTTTGTGAATTACACAATCCAATGCTCCATACAAGCCTTAATTCAAAGGCCTTAACCAATAAATTCAATTCAAGCGTCAACCTCAAATTCAATGGTACGAAATTCCCTCTTTTCTAATTAAGAAGTGTCTTAATATTCTGAAAAATACACACAGCCAGAACACACTCAAAAGTAAAAAAATACTTAATTGTTTTTAACCTTTGTATTAAATATAAGAATGACAGAAGAAACTCAAAATTCAATTAAATTAAATTTTTTACACCAGCTTTATAAATCGTAACTAATGAAAAATCCCACAAGCAATTCAAAATTTTCATGAGCAGAAACTTCAATAGTACATAAGCCAACTACGTACAAACATTATTAAGGAAAAAAGGGAATATAATTCAAAGAAGCACATACATTTTCAGATGAGCACAAAAGAGTCAAGCATACCTCATGTCCATCAATCTCCTTCCTCCAAGTGGAATCATTCCACAAATCAACACCCAACTCGCCATAATAGTGGCCCACTTTCAAATCTGTGAGCATGGACACTGATTTGCCTTGCTACATTCATGCAATCACAGAATGGTACAGTGAGATTATTGTCAAAACAAAAGTTTACTTGGACATTGATGGTGTTGTGAGGGAAAGTAAATAAACTTCTTCGGCACTTAGAACTTCGCAGTATATAGGATAATAGGTAACAGGAAAAAAGTTTGTAGGACAATATAATGCACAAATTCATGCATACATATCACAACAATCCAAATGAAAAATTAACATACTTGAGTGACCAGAACAACAGTAGGGACCAGAAATACAGCAACGTAAGAGGAAGGCTTTCTCAGGAGATGAGCATAGCTGCGGAGAAGCATAATGGCTATGAGAGTCTTCCCAGTGCCAGTTTCAAAGAAAACAACTGTATTCTGCTTAATTGCTTTCTCCAGTGCTTCCAATTGATAACTACAAATGAAAAATGGGCACGTGAGCATATCTATGATTTGGTTGTGTACACCTGATTGCTGAGTGCGCATTTGTAAACTGTGTTCAAATAATGAATCATGTCCCTTATGTACATGATTAAGTATCACATACACTCTTTTTCCACAACCACGCAAAAAATTTTCCTTCTTAAGGGTGGATACATGATCCGGTCAAGTAAACTAAAAATTATGCGATGTGTTTACTATATAATCTTACATTTAGAAAGAAGCAGAATAAATTAGTTACCTTCTGGCGAAGGGCAGTGGATCAGCAACAAGTTGTTGGCTTGCTGCATTCATGGGCGTGTCTGCCTCTCCAGTGATAGCTGATTCCATTCTCCTCTAAACCACACCATAAAAACAAAACAAATAAAATGATCAAGTTATAAGCAAACAACCAGCAAGCCCACTTCCACAGAATGTGACCAAAAAAATGATCCGAGCAAAACTAGGGAAGCTACGTCGAAACCAAAGAATCAATATAGCAGAAACAGAAATGGGGAACGGAAACAGTGGGGGGAGGGGGGGGGGGGGGTGGGACATGGAGATTGCAACCTGCCTCAGGGACCAAGTCTACCGGCGCACGGAGAGTGTCGTTGAAGGAGACGGGGTTGCAATGGAGGAGGAGACGGGGTTGCAATGGACGGATTGAGTTCTCTCACAGAACTTCAATAAACGGCTAAAGAAAAAGCTCAAGAATTCCAGCCGAATACAGAAAAGAATCAAACAGAGTCAAGGAGCATTCTCATTCCCATTCAAATTCCCCAAGCAAATACGAAAAACCAAGTCCAGATCAAATATGGAAAACCCAGTTGAATCCAACACCGGTGAAAATAATCAAAATCCGGGCTTCAGTATAGTGCACCCAAAACCCAAAGGAGCAAAGAAGCAATAAAGCATGGTGGTTCACTCATACACTGAGGATTGATTAAAAGACACGGAGGAGAAGACTTAGGCAGGAAGTTTCAGTATTACTCCAAATTTGAAAAGTTTGTGGTGAAAAAGAAAAAAACAAAAGGAAAAGCCAAAAGGCAAGCCTGGCTCTGGTAATGGACAGTGGTCAGGGCAGGGGTGGCGGGGAAGAGGGAGGGTGGTAGTGCATGGTTCAGACTGTCTCAGAGTGCAGTGCAGACTGGCAGGTGAAAGTAACCCCCGCATAATATCAATCACGTATAAGGTATTCTTTTGGAGTTTAGGTTCTTCCCCTGGTATTGGCCCCATTTCCTCAAATGTCAAATTCTTTCTAACCAGAGACACAACAAAGACCGAATGCAATTGCAATCTGCAAACCCCAAATTTGGATTCCTGCCTTCTAAATTAATGCACCCCATATTCAAATTTAAAGCCCGTTTGAATGACTTTTCCTAAATTTTTAGGAAATGTGAAAATTACAGTATTTTCTGAAAGGTAATCTAAAAATGGCGTTACTCATTGCTTACCCCCGCCCGGCGCCAGCCTTCCACACTTGTACACTTGTTCTGCTCCCCACTTTGAATTCCCCATGTCCAATTTTCAAGTTCCAATCCTCTTGTAAGATTTGTGATTTTTTGGTGTTGGTTTGGAGTTGGTCATTTCTCATTTGGGTGGTATTATTAACTACTAATCTTCTAACTCAAATCTAAGAAATACCTTTGGTTTTAGTGTGTTTTGTAGTAATTGGGAAGTAAAATTTATATTTTTTAAAAATAAAACAACATAATACTTTAATAATTCAAATATTTTAGGACATAAATTTCATTGGATGATGCATATTTTGAATACTTATTATTGAGATAAAATGTGATAAAAAAAAACATTGATAAAAAGATAGACCGTCTTACTAAAAACATTCATAACATAAATATGTATGATAAATGTTCATAAATTGGGATAACAAATTGTTAGAGCACATCTTACATTATATAGGATGAAATATACTTTATTTTGATATATCAATATAAATTTATGGCATATAGACCAATATATTTTCCTAATTTTTTCTTTAATTGATTCAACGCAATCAATTTTATTTTATATTACTTAATTTATAAATTTTAAATGAAATTTATAAAATTCTGAAAAAATTATTTTTTAATATATTTTTTTGGTAAACTATTTTTAAATATATTTGATTTTACCTTAATTTATAAATTTGTTAGATATTTTTGTAATCATTACTTAATTTATAAATGACATTCTTCAGTATTTTTTTTTTAATCTTTTAGTATTAACTCTATTCTAGGTTTATTACTATTACATTCCAATTTTAAGCCGAATCAACCTATTGAATTAGATTAAAATAATCTATATAATAAATTCTGAATGCTTTTTGACATGTGGAGACTCTTTTGTCCTAATTAATTTTAATTCATCCTTTTTAATTTGAAGATGTTAATCAATCTTTATACGCTCCATTTTACATCAACGATTCTTATTAAAACATGTAGGCATACTAGGTTCACACGTAATCACTGAATAATTACATGTCATCGAACACGTCATCAGAAAAAACAAAAACAAAAATTAAACATTAATTAATTCATGAGAGGAAGAACAATTTTTTTTAAATTTTTTTATTTTGCATAATAGCCTGTACAGACTAGAGGAAGAACAAAAAAAAAAATTAACTCATGGGGCCTCTATTCTTTCGGTAAAAATGGCAAAAAAAAGTCCCTTTTGTTTTTTCTTTTTACTAGATTGGTCCGCTTCGAATTTTTTTGCACCTTTTGATCCATTTTATTTACTAGTTTGGACCATTTTCATCCTAAATTCACTAATCCCTTTTCATTAGCTGATGTGGCAACAAATAAACTCAAATCTCCTCATTCTCCAGCTTTCAATTGCATCTCTTTTGGTCAAAGCCTCCTCATTCCAAGAAAGTTCTGCCATACAATTTCAAAACAAAACTACGCCTCTATATATACATACAAAAACATATAAAATTCACGATCACAATCAACAAAACCGAAATTCCCTCCTTTTGCAAAATTTGCCAATAAAAAATTCTAGACAAATTCAACACACAAAATCTAAATCACAATCAACAAAACCGAAAATTCCCAATTTTCTTTAAACAACAAATTGAAAAAGAGAAGAAACCCTCTTAAATAGAGATACAAGGTTAGCATCAAATTACTGCTATTGCTCGCTCTAGGGTGGTCTGGCTTACTTTTGCAGTCATCTCTTTGACCGTTTTCACGCCCTCCACCGCTGTCGAGTCCTCCACGGTTGCCTCGGCTCAAGCGGTCTCCGGGGGATGCTAACCATTGTGTCGCATATTTCTGTGGTAGCCCATATCATTTGACGATGTTAGTGCAGCTGAGTCAGTGGATGAGTTGCGTGAGGAGAGGTTTGATTTAAAACTTGCTTTAGATCTGGATCTGGATATATATCATGTGGGTTGCTGGAAAATTATTTGTGGGACATTTTAAGGAGGTTTCCGCCATCAAGATTTCTATCGACGACTGGGGTATGTAACGCTAGATGGAGATTACGAGAAGACTTTGGCATGCGGCAGCGGAGCTCTGACGTAAGCCTTCCACAATGGTAGGTAGAAGGGGATGACGTGTGGGATTTTCTACCCAAAAACAAACAAGATGCCACTGTGGAAGTGAGAACGAGAAAATTGAGGAAGAGACTTCTCTCCCAGGAAGAAAGGAGAGAGAAAAGGGTAAAAAAAAATGAGTCGCTACCTCAAGTTCCGATTCATTAGAAAAAAATTTAAAAAAAAAACAGTCGCTACCTAAATTGTTACCTCAAGCATTTTATATAATAATAATAATAATTAATTAACTAATCAAGGTCTATAATAATAGTATATAATAGTTGTTAGTAAAATTTCTAGATTGTGAAGATGTTCGCTAAAACTGCCGTTGTTGTAACATCTCTTCAACAACGCATGTATTCTTCACTGAGAAAAGTACAGAAAATACAGAAACGTGGCAACTTCCCTTAGCAGGCTTTTAGGGGTTTTTGGATGGGCCTAAACAACTATAAATACCTGATTTCATCCTTGAGGTTTAGAGTGTATTCCCTGCAGCATTTCAAGACGATTTATAGAGCATTTGAAGGTTCCTTCATGCAACTATGGCCTAAGGGAAGCTGGAGATGAAAATCCCCCCAGTTCGTTGTTCACAAAAGGCAGCAACAACCATCCTACAGCTGGTATAATTCTTGTTGTTCTGCCTACTGCATTTCTATGAGAATTTGAGTTTGTGTTTATGCATTTCTTGGCATATCTCTCGTAAACATAATCTGTATTTAGACTGGGTGTATTACCACCATCGCGCATAATATGTTTTTAGTAGCTAGGTTTCACAAACAACACTTTAGCATCTCTAGTGTATTGATTGCATTTGGGTAGATAAGGTTGAGGCTCTCATGTGTTTCTCTAGTCTAGTTAGGTAGATAGAGAAGTTCACTGGAATGAAAGGATGTGTAAAGTGAGTTGATCTGTATTCAACCTCTTTTGTGGGAATCTAGTGAAAACTTGACTTGGAGCCCCCAGATGTAGATCAGTGGATCGAACTGGGTGACCAAATTTTTGGTGTTCTTATGTTTATTTTCGCACTCTGTTTGTGTCTGCCTCTGGTTGTGATTTGCAGGTTGTTGAGACTTTGCTCAAACAACGCATACATGGTTTAATCTACTAGTTTGGGCCTATCAATTGGTATCAGAGCAGGGCTCTAAAATCTATCTGAGCTAGTCCACAATGAATCGAGAAGGTGGTTCTGTCTTAAGACCTTCTCTGTGTGATGGTTTAAATTATCCATTCTGGAAGAATCGTATGAGGATTTTTCTTAAGCACACAGGCGTGGAAGTCTGGAATGTTGTTCTAGCACCCTGGGAACAACCTATGAAAGAGGTTCACACACCTGCTACTGAAACCTCTGCTGCCATTGTTACTCTGGTTCCATCCACGCAGGAAGAGATGTCTACTACCCAGAAGAACAAAGAGCAAGTGAACAACACTGCTCTTAATTGTCTGTTTAATGATGTGGATGAGTCACAATATCACATCATCTCAGATTGTGAGACAGCCTATGAAGGTTAGACTGGTCTGGAAGCAGCTCATGAAGGATCATCTGACGTGCAAGCATTGAAACTCCAAAGGATTGAGTCTGCCTTCGACATCATAAGAATGCAAGAGGATGAAAACATTGCTGCTTATCATGATCGTTTTAAGAAGTTGGTAAATGAAGCTTAGTCTCTCGGATTAAAGTATGATAATGTGAAACTCGTCATAAAAATGTTGAGGACTGTTACGAGGAAGTATCAATCAAAGGTATCTACCCTCAAAGAACTTCACAAGACCAAAACCTTCACAGTTGAGGCTCTTGTTGGTTCTCTTCAAACCTTTGAGATGAACTACTTGGAAGAGGAGTCAACTCGTAATCTAGCTTTCAAAGTTGAGGATGAAATCCAGTGCATTGACAATGAGGAAAAGGTGTACCTAACCAAGAAGCTGTCAAGGATGTTGCAAGACAAGAGAGCAAAGAAGCTGAATTATACGAAAGATGAAAAGGGTCGTTATCAGCGAGGTGTTGGATCATCCCGTGAACAACCTTCAAAGCAAAGATCAGATGGTTCGTATGACAAGAAGAAGAAATACAAGAAACTGGATTTACCTGAGAACTTTAGGGGTCTGAAGTGTTATGATTGCGAAGGCATTGGTTATAAGGCATCTGAATGTCCTACTGCAAAGAGGAGAGTTGGAAAAGCTCTTCAGGTCACTCTGAGTGATGATGAGGAAAGCACTGTTTTTAGGGAAGAAGAAGATGACAGTGATGATGAAGGAATGATAGCATTTACATTCCAGGATGTTGTTCAAACAACCTCAGACTCTCAGTCCGAACATCTGTCTGACACAGATTCTCATGAGTCCGATAGTGAAGCAAGTTTGATAGTGAAGAACTTGCTGCAACCTTTTAAAGTGTAAAAGAAGATCTTGCTTGCGCAGTTGGTGAAAACAAGAAGCTGCTAGCGCAAAAAGGAGATTTATTGATTATCATTGATAACAAGGATGCAGAAATTCTTAAGTTAAAAAGACCAAAACTACTATATCTGTTGAAAGGGATACTCTGATGGAGGAAAATGTCGCCCTGACTACTAAAGTTCAAAGACTTGATGGCATGGTGAAACTTTTGACAATTTCGTCAACACGAGCTTTTTCTAAAATATCCCAAGTTAAATTCATTAAAAGAAAAGAGTTATGATTCGTGGGAAAGGGGTTTAAGGATATATTTCACTTTTTATTACTCATGTGGGAAACTTTGATTTCAAACGGCGCTGTGGATCTCCCTGGCATGAAACTTTTGACAAATTTCATGGTGCAGCCGGGATAGACAGTTCAATCTTGACAGACATCAGCGCTCAATACTTAATATAGTATCATTTATTACATCTGTCTGCCACACTGAAGGTCCCCGGCAACGGCGCCATGAAACTTTTCATAATTTCATGTCATGAAGCTCCTTGCCATAAAACTTTTGACAAGTTCCCACTATATGAGTATTTTCTGAAAAATAGTAATCCCAATTTAATTTTATTTAATGAAACCAAATTATGAAGATGGAGTTGGGATTAGGGATATATTATAGATTGTCACGTTTTTATTACTCGTGTTAAGAAACTATGCCCCCGAAAGCGCACGGTGTCAAAAATTGCAGTAATTTATAGTAAGACCGGATCGTTCACTGGAGGATGTGCGATAGAAGCAGGGCCCACGTCGTTTACTAAGATTTTCCTCTCGGTTACTCGATTCAAATTTTGCAATGATTTTTAACAACTATTTGACAATAATTTAAACTAGACTATGGAAGCAATTAAAGATTATTCTACAAAGCATGGTAAATTTAGTCTAAAAAGCAGTTAAATCTATTCTAAGAAAGCAATAAGAATTATGCTAAGAAAGCAGGTAAAATTATTCTACGAAAGCAGATTTAAAATGTGACAGAAGGGACAGGGAGAGGATAATAAGGATTGGACAAGATTTAGATGAAACATAAGTAAACTTCCATTTTAATACACAGATCTTTGTTTGGGGTAGTTCGTCAGTTAGCTAACTCTCATGCTCTCTATACCATGTTCCCTTTAACAGACAGGTACTTATAGTAAGAATTTACATGCTCTTAAGGCAGCAAGTTCTAAGATACCATAGACGCATAAGTACCCTTGCAATGCACTGCTGAGGTATATTATTTATCTGTGGTGGACAAGCAACACCTGACAAATCATTAGTTGACATGCCAAGTACTCCTATCATCCCCCTTGTCACACCCAAAGTCCAAATCTAACCCCAAACTAATCCATAACTCTTAAACCTTACAACCGGCGGCCAACCTCTTATTCTTCCGAGTGACCTCTATGAAAGCATTTTAAAGAAAGCAATAAAGAAAGCAGTAAAGAAAGCATTTAAAACCTATCACTCGGAAGTCTTAAAAGATCATCACATTCCGTTAGTATAAAAGAGCCCCTGGTCTTGGTGACCAGATGCAGATTTAGAACTTCCCAAATGTCAGTAAGCCACAAGGCTTATAACATCCGGGTAGTTACGAGATACAAACATGAGTGGAACAGACCTATGAAGATCTATTCCGAATGTACTCACTCGAGACTCAATTTTAGGCTTTGGTGGGAGAAAATAGTAGTGGAAAGAATACTCAACCCTACCTTAGAAACTAACCAAGGCCTATATGTTGTTCCTCTAATATTATTTATCACATCTTATCCGAATCCAAGTGGACACTGATTCGATGCAACACTTAATACAAGATTTCCAACACACAGTAATTTTGAGAAACAAATAGATATTTGAAAATCATTCCCTACACAGGTACTAAACTCTCAGTTTAAACACACATCCTTTCAGTCTAGGTGAGACCTAATCGCTGACTCTGCTTCTATGTTCTCAAAATCAACCCTCTGTAGAATATGAGTTAGTCATATCTGTCGAATTTATCCCTTACTCAGATCCGAATTTTTTAAAGTGATTTTTGTGGAAATTTATTATGCAGCATCTGATTTAAATCAAGACTTTTATGTCCAAGGAGAAGGATCTCCAAAATATTATAGACCACGGTATCTACATACTAATATCATGCATACATGTATATGAGAAGTAAAATAAAGTACCCCAAAATATATAGTGGGGTTAGACAGAGTTTGGTACACAAAGATGAATTAGCCTAAGATGAGAAGAATATGGCTAAAGAGATTGCCAGAAATAATTGGAGTTATCCGGACGGCAAACATCTGCTATCTGGGTCCCAAGTATTCCAGATGGAATGATTTTTAGACAGTGGAATGCCTTAAATGACAGTTGCCGCCGTCATCTTAGACTTCACTGTCTGTGAATCTGGACGAAAACCCACATGTTCTATTACTGCAATAATTATTAGATAACATTGGCATATGTCATCTATCATTACTACAACTCTAGATTCGGGTTTGAAATTAAGGTAAAGAAAAGAAAACTGTATCCGGATAGGAGTCAGCTGAGCAGCTGTCATAATCCCGGATGGACGAACCGCCAAGGCTTCCACCGACCACTATCCGAATCATGCAAAATAACAACTAGTAATTAATATTCAGAATACGAGCTAGTTATCCGTGTGGGAATACCCGCCAACATTAGTCTGATATATTTCTTACTAGTTGTTCATACACACAATGAAAGTGAAAATACACAAAATTAAGAAAATGCTTTTGGTATTGTGTAAGTGTTAATCACACAATAAATAGACACTAATAGGTTGAGATGTGTAATGGATAAAATTAGATGTAGTGGGCCTAGGCCCAATACACCCATGCAACTTACACAACTCAAGAAATAAAATATTTTTGGAATTTTGAAAGTAGAAGGAAGAAAGCAATTCGGTCTATTGGGCAAAATGCAAATTAGGCCGAATTGAGGATGCATGAGGTATGAAGTAATACCGTACCCAATTAATCCTTGTAAAGGCATGAAGCATCCTCTAATTCGAATTGTCAGAGCAATTCGGTCTAAACCGAATTGGACAATTCGAATTGATGAAGTCATTACTTCACTCAAATTTGGCTAAGGCGTTTACCCCAAAAAGAGGGTAATTCGAATTGCCAATTGAATTCGGTCTAGACCGAATTCGACAATTCGAATTGGTAAGACGAAGAAAATAAACTAAGGCATGAAGGGGTGAAATGCATACAATATGGTGTACAAGGTCAATTCGATCTATGGGAGGAATTCGGTCTAAACCGAATTCGCACAGACCGAATTGCTTGTGCACCATATGAGAACAATTTTTGCTATGTAATTCGGTCTCATTGGCAATTCGGTTTAGACCGAATTGCTTAGACCGAATTGCATATATATATTCAAATAAGGCATTCAACAAATATTTTTGCCATGCAATTCCATTCTCATGGGCAATTCGGTTTAGACCGAATTGCCTCAAATCGAATTGCATGTCTTTTCTCTCATAAAAGATATTTTGAACTCATAAGTGCGGGTTCGGTTTACATTGTGTGGTACATGATGGATAAGATTTACCAAATCCTTCATTTCACATCAATGTCACCTCACAGCCACACTAATGAGTGTTTTAAGGAAATAGACATAGTAGGTTACGTGGCTAGCAGGTATTGGCATTAAACAAACCTTAATACTACAAACAAGCAATCAAAGATCAAAGACTTAAACATCAAATAAGTAATAAGAACACATGCATAAAAATAAGAACACCTACATTATCTAAGGCAACAATAAACTAACATAAAGAGGGTAAAACAGCAACCGAATAATCATAGGAATAAATTCTAACAAACCTAAAATCATCTAAAACCTAAGAGCACTCATTTGAATCACTAAGGTGTAAGAACAAGCCAAAAACCTACTAAACATGCATTTATTGAGAATGTAAGTCAACTAGGACATAATAAATGTAACCTAGTTGAAACAAACAAATATTCTAACATTTATTGCTAAGGGAAGCATTAAATAAGTGCCAAACACTTGAAATAAAAACCCATCTCTGGATTCTTTCTTGTATTGACACTTGAAAGCAACAAATAACCCTAAAACCATCATTTGCTTGAAGGTAGAGTTCATTATAACTACAAAGCATTTAAAGTTTATGGAAATGGCTACACTAAAGGTAGTGACAAGCTTCTATGAAAATAAACTAAACTCAAAGCAATAAAACTACACTACAAGCTTGAGAATAAACTAACTAAACTAAACTACCTACCTAACTCTTAAGGGGTGGAGAACCTTCTGCTCCTTCTTTTTGTCTCCCAGCAAATGTCCAAGTGTATGTTCTGTCTGGAATCTTTTTTTACTTGTTTTGAGGAAGGTCAGCTTTTATACTTCTTCTCGGAACCCTAGGCCCATCAGGGCCCATCCACAGTGCCATGCATTTCTCACATGCTCAAAGTTGCAATTTCGAATGTGGTTCGGTCTCCTCAAGTAGTTCGGTTTAGACCGAATTGGTGACATGGGGTCTTTCTCCTTGATCTTGAGCATGAAATGTAGTGATTCGGTCTATGGGTAGACCGAATTGGCCTTTGTCGAACTGATGATGGCTCCTGCTTGGCTTCCTTACTTTGAGGTAATTTGATCTATGCAATCAATTCGGCCTAGACCGAATTGCATAGATCGAACTCCTCCTTTTCCTTTCTGCTCAGGGTCTTCTTCTTTCCAAAGTGCAATTCGGTCTAGGGGTCAATTCGGTTTAGACCGAATTGCCACAGACCGAATTGGTTACTCTTTCCTTCTTCAACACTTCTCTTCAGTAATTCGGTCTAATGAGCAATTCGGTTTAGGCCGAATTGCGTATAGACCGAATTGATCTTCAACACTTAACCAAAATTTCAATTTGTGGGATTTTCATTCTTTTTCCCATCTTTTCATCCTTTTTCTTTTCTTTTTCCTTTTTTCATGTTTTTGGATTTTTCTAACACAAATGCAATTAAAATTGCATATTTTTGTGTCTTTCATTACCAGCTTATTATTCTTACAAACTTGCATCATTCTGTCGAATTCAACTGCTTTCTCATTAAAATAAGATGGGATTACGATCAAAATGTCCATCTCAGACACGGAAATGGATTGGAAATAATGGACAATTTTGGCCATTATCAACATCCTCACATTTAATACTGATCGTTCCCGAGCAGTCAGAGTCAGTGCTCCTAAGAGCATGGACTCTGCATATTCAATCCATTTGCGTGGCTTCAAAAATTTCATTCTTGTTATATTGGGATAATACAATCAAAATTACAAGTATTAAACTCTCTTGATTGCAGTGTTTAATGAAATGATACTTCTCACTTAGAAGGTATACAAATCATTCATTATTGTTAATTCTTCTTGAATGTATGTATAGAAAATTTCATTGGTTTTAATTCTCGAATTCAAGCATGACATGAGCATTAATCAATCAAAGCAGAGCCTCACATATAGTAGAATCGGAAATTTCACTCACCCTCAAAGTTGGCTTTTAAACAATACGCTCATAATCAAATTCAAATAAATTCTCCCATAAGCTTGCAATTAGACCAACTCGCCACCTACTCATTTCCTCAAATCGAGATCCCGAGGTCTTATTTAAGGTTATAATGGGGCATACGGTTGTAACATTGGTATGGAAGGGAGTTATTGGGTTGAGAAGTGACATGAATCCATTCCACCATAACTTGGCATGTTTTTATTTAAAATCTATGATCATCAATAATTTTTTCTTTCTTTCTTTTGTTTTTCTTTTCTATTGCATGACATTAGACTTTGTCTAATTTGCTTTGTCAATTGCAATTTATTTCTGTTGAATGAATCTCAACACATTTTTTTTGATCGGTTTATGAATACCGATTGATATTTTTGATGATCATAAACTATAATGCCTTGATGGAATTGATTCGTGTACACTTGGGTTTGATTTTCTTGGTCTCTTTATAAGGCTAGGAAAATATAGAGGGTTTCAAAGAAAAATTAGGCTTAAAGGCTCAGAGTGGTTAATCTTAAAGGAAAAATATTTTTGGGTTTGGATTTCAAACGAAGGCCAAAAATTTGGGTTTTTCTAAGTGCCTCGATCATGTACTCGATTTCGGGAATATGGCATGGTCTTGAATCGATCCCAATTGCAAGTTTTAGTGTCCTTTAATCGAATTGATTTTCACACAACAAAGAAATAATGAGTAAAAATGACTCGGCTCAGATCTCACATGGACGGTTTGATCATGTCATACCTTTATTCTTAAATTTAGCCTTTGAAAAATTCTTGCAATTTATTCAATCAAATTCTCAACATGAAAGTTTTGTTTTTCTTCCAAGTGATCATATCATTGGATTTTTATAGCTCAAAACCTCAAAAATTTATATCATGCATATTTTTAATTGTTTTATCCCAATTTAATAGTTTGAAAATTTCATCCTTAGCCTAAATTCAACATGTGAATTTAGGTGACAGATTTTATGCTCGTTTTGTGCCGGTTATTTAATTGAAAGCAGTAAAAAAGAAACTGTGAACATGCAAGCATGTCACAGCTTGTTTTTGGCATGACAGTCGCTTATTCATCTTGGACTGTCACACATCTTTTTCAAAAATATTTTTGAGAATTCAAGACGAAATTCTCTTTTGAAAAGCAGTAAATACATCAGTTACAATAGATTTCCACAGTATGAATGAAAATGTACTGAGTGAATGGAAAATCTAATGCATGATGTTTACATTTAAGCTCGTAGGAATGTGATCGCATTGATTCAATCTTTCTTCTCTGAATGGTGCTTGGAGGGTCCGGTGTCGTCTCTTGGAGGTGAGGGTAACTTCCTGAGTAAGGTCTCCATCAGGTTGGTTTGCTTGGTGAACATCATTTCGAACATTTTTCTTGTCTTTTCTTCGCTCTCAACCCTTTCCTGATGCTGCCTTTTCTCTCGTTCAGCCGCTTCCCTTTTGAACTCCTCTTCTCTCTCGAGCATTCTCATCCTAAACTCTTCCTCTCTCTGCATTTGCTTCTCTTGAGTCGAAACAATGACGTCGGCCAAGGATTTGACACTCTGCATCATTGATTCTTCCATTCTGCTTACTGCTTCTAGAGTTTGAGAATCGGCTGGATACTGAGACACAGTCGGGCTTCTGCGAGAAGGTCGGACTGGATGTCTTCGTGATTGGCTTGGAGTGGAAACATCAGTTCCAGGATGACTCGGAGTGGTGGCACCACCTTGAAGGTATTCCTCTGTAGCAGGTCCAATTGAGGGGACTCCAGCTTCTTTTGTTGAAGGCACCGCTTTAGTACGGACCTCTTTCTTTCGTGACTTGCGCTTAGCTGGTTGTCCAGGAGTGTATCTGGATTGGGCATCTGATTCATCTGGCATAGCGTATACAACGGGATCAGTTACCCTCGTTTTTGGAACTGGAATTGGGCGACTCATATCAATGGTGTCACTCCCTGAGAAGACAGATAGATCTACACCTTGGGCTTCGCAGATTCTTCTAATGAGGTTTGGATAACAGAGAGCAGCTGCCCTGCCGGAGGTCCTTGAAGTCATGACATGGAAGATATGCTCCCCTACATTGATCTTCAGTCCATGCCATAGCTTAGCAAAACCCTTCAGCATTCGCCCAGATGTCTCATGTGCGTGAGGGTTAGGCCTGATTTTTGACATGTAGAAGTCATATGAGGGTTGGAACTCCAGCTTCAGGTGCTTGGCTTTGAAAGAGAATTCGCCAGTATAGCTCTCGGCAGAGGGACCTTGTGATGTTGTCATAATATGACCTCTCAACTGCCTTACATGCTCCCTTCTCAAAGTGCTCAGCTGTCGGGAATTCTGATACCCAGTTGGGTGTATTGAGGAATCTGTTCAGGTATTCTCCAGATATATCTACATCGATTCCGCGTACCCAACTCCTCTTTTGGGCGACGTTGATATTGCAATAGAATTCCCGAACAAGCTCTGCTATCCCTGGTTCAGCATGGTGCGTAAGGAATTCAGTCCATCCATGGTTTTGTTGCAGGAAGACCAGCATAGGATGATTCACCATCTCTGAACTGAATCCTTTATCAGGTACGAATAGCTCTCCTAGCGCCATATAACGCCCCGCATTCTGCTCGTTCCCGTTGAACCTCCTCATTATATCTGCATCGTCCTTAATGGGGAACCTTTTGCATTTCTTTGTGGATACCCCCAAGCGCCCCTTTGAGGTAGAGGTCACCCAATACCCAGCGGATCGGACTGACCCCGTTGATTCTTGGGTCTCCTGAGGGTGCGCCTGCTCCCAATCCGAATCCGATTTCTCCTCCATCTGTTCATGCTGTTCATGATGTTCACCCTCTACTTGATGTTCTATTTCAGCCTGCATATCTGTCTGCGGCTGTCCTTCAGGCTGTTGTTCGTGTTCCGCTTGCTCGCATCCTTGAGATATTCCCTGTTCATACGAATTACAAGGAAATTCATGAAGCACAGCTTTGAGAAAATCATCAGAAAAGACGGGATCAACAATATGTTGATGTTCTTTTTGAGGTACCTCCTCGTCCCTCCCTGTGTTTAATTCTCCCAATTGTTCTACCATGTTATCTCCTTGATCTCCAGTAACATCAAAATCCCCTCGGAGGATTTGTTGATACGTCTTATCCTTGAACAGGTCTTCAATGTTCTCCAATTCTGCTTGAGTGCTGCCACCGCTGCCCTTGTTTGCCACTGCTTCTCCTTGGTTTTCCTCGACTTGTGGATCTGCTTCAGCATGCGAGTCTTCCAATTCTGTCATATTCTCGTTAGGTGCAGTGGGTTGGGATTGGGCAGCAGCTGCAGCCATTGCATTTGCAGCAACTTGGTCCAAACTTACTAAAAGTTCCGCAATCTTTTCCTTCAATTGTTCAAAACGCTCATTGCCCACCTGCACCATTTCCTCTATCTCTTCTGTGGGTTTGAGTCCTTCACCGATCTCATCCATTTTCTTTCCACTCCCACTCCTATCTCCTTCTGCTGCTGCTTTCGATCCTTAGCCCATTCAGCCGGCTCTTCTTTTACTTTAACAGA
Organism: Hygrophila difformis; assembly: GCA_030278955.1. Classification (NCBI taxonomy): domain Eukaryota; kingdom Viridiplantae; phylum Streptophyta; class Magnoliopsida; order Lamiales; family Acanthaceae; genus Hygrophila; species Hygrophila difformis. The sequence goes on from JAOANR010000010.1 coordinate 24,622,155, forward strand.
CACGATGTTGGTTCCGCTGATTATCTGACAATCATCGTCCCCAACATCGGCCCCTGTTCTGATCTCTTCCGTCTGCTTCTTCTCTAGCTCGGCTTGAATTTTCTCAGCAGCCTTTCTATTCTCTTCCTCTTCCCGGGCTTTTCTAATGTTCTCTTCCATTTCAGCCTTCTTAGCCTCTTCCTCAGCTTTCTTGGCCATCTCTTCCTTCCACAGCCTGTTTTTCTCGGCCCTTTCTGCTTCTCGTTGTTGCCTCCACTCTTCTTTTTCTTTGGCCATTTCTCTCTCGGCTTCTTCCTTCCCCCGCCTTTCTCTTTCAATTTGACGCGCCTTGCGGGTAGCAGCCCATTGTTCCTCAGCCCGTTCAGCTTCCGCAACCTTCTGATCTTTCATTGCCTTTTCTGCGTCGGCTTCTTCTTGGGCCTTTTTTGCTATTTTTGCATCATATTGTTCTTGGGCTAGACGCTGCTGCTCTTTCTTGGATAGATCAACGGCATGCTCCTTGCCTCTGTTCTTCGGTTTGGAGGGCTTGCCATCGAATTTGGGCACTGGTGGAAGAGTCCTTGGTTGACTGGGAGGTTCTTGAATTTCGACTTGAGATTCAGCAGGTCTTCCAGCCTTTTCTTTCTCAGCCAGTTTTATCAGTTTCCTCTTTTTCTTTGGTGGCTCTGGCGCAGATTCGGTTTGGAGGGGCTCCAATTCGGTTGACTGTTGGGGTTCGGACGTCGGGTCCACATAATCATCGATCATCTTGTCATCAGCTTCGGTCCACATCCCCAACTCTGGCCCCTTGGTTTTCAGATACTTCTCTATGAAACTGGGCTCGGTCATCGCTGTAAGCTGGGCAGTCCATTTAGCTTTGAAGTATCTACCCAAGACTCCTTGGAACCCCGTGTTATAACGCAATCGCACTTTGTTTTCTTGGCAGTACCTCAGGGCTTCCCTGTCCATCTCTCGTAGTAGGTCGAAGAATCTAGTCTTCATGTCTGCGTAGAGAGTGTCCATGATGTCTGCCTCCTTCTCATTTAGCCCTGACAAGTCCCGAACCGGTGGAACGTTCAAGTACTCCAGGCATTTGGTTTGGCTCATCAGTGGTATCTGCTTTTTCTTTTTGCCCATCCTGTCCCAATTTCTGGTTTTTTACATCGCTGTGCACTCAGCTTTCATTAGCGCAAAGCTAGGCATTCCAACCATTGTGGCTTCTTTAGGCTCAACCACCGGGAATCTTGTTGGTAGAAACCTTGGAATGATTTCCTCATTTCCCGGGGGTATCACCACCCCTGGATTAAGCACAGATTTTCTGATGTCCTTCGCCCAGCTCCCCAATGCCTTCATGTATTCCCCCCACAGCTTCCGTATTGCTTTTGTCTTTTCTATTATTGAGTCTAGCATCGGAGTGTGGTGGGCTGCTCCATAATTCAACACAGGTTGAAGGGACTCCCAGAAGTTATATGCCATCTCAATGTGGCGTGCCTTGGCGTGCTTTGTGAGCCACAGTTGCTCTTCCGGTCCGCAAATGGTCCCATTGTCAAATAGTTTTTTCTTGTATATGAATGGGAAATCGTCTGGCATGTAAACCACTCCAGACACCGCCACTTTGTGTACCGGAGGAGTTTGTCTGTCAAAATGACTTCTGGTTTCTCTTGTGATGGCTGGTTGAATGGGGATTGGTTCGAAGGCTGCTATTTTCTTATCCCCGAGGTGCTGCTCAAGCATTCGATTCCACCTGGCCTTTTGCTGAATCATCCTCCAAACCATTCTCTCATAATGAACTCTCGGATCGTCGAACCTCATGTCAGATCTCGCCTGGTCGAATTCGTTATTCCAGAAGTTCCACATGTGCTGGCAGAGGTCTCTTTCAAGGCATGTAGCCTTAAGGTTTCTCTCATCTTCTGGAATATCTCTCCACCAGTGATCTTTCATTTCAAATCTCCATTTGATCTGGTGGTCCATGTTTAGATGAAATTCGTCCCTGATGGCCTTTCTATTTTCCTCGATCTCCCTTTTCAGCCTTTCGATTTCCAAAAAGGCGAGGCTGGAGTGGTCGTTGGAAGACCCATTATGGAGGTTATCACGTATTTGTCCCTGAGAAGAGGAATTGAAACTATTTTTTTAACGAGTTTTTGATAAACATATTCAAGTTGGAAAATCAACATCCTCACGTTTTGAGCTGTGCTCAAAATGTGAGTTAATTGGTTTTTCTTGAATTTATTGAGCTATACCACATATTAAAAGACAGGGAGTTAGATTATAAAATCTAACTGTTATTACGACTAACAAGTAAAGGAAATAAGAGAAGTAAGGGTCTTGGACCCTTACCAATTTTTCTTAGACTAAAAATAGTCTAAAAGGTTTTTTTTGAATGGTCAAAGGACCAAAAGAAAGATTTTCATAGGCTATTAAGCCTACGAAAGATATTTTGGATTTTTATCACTTAAAAAGTGATTTAAATCATGTGAAATAGGCAGCAAGATGATTAATGATGAGGAACAAATGCACATGACAAATTATGCAATCACTAGCATGTGGTAATGGATGATGGAAAATAAAAATAAATTAAAATAGACATGCACATACACAAAAAAGGTCATTTTTGGATTTTATGGAAAGTGTTGACTTATTTATTTAATGAAGTTGAGGGTGTAAGTGGTCCCCCATTTGAGTTTTTGTTTTTGGGAAATGGGTATTAATGGGTGAGCAAAGTTGCTACATTGTTTATTCCCCACATATCCCAAAAATAAACATGTCAACCACTTGAATAAAAACAAAAATCTGTCAACTATTGTCTTTTTAGACAAAAAGTGCCATGCCAATAGTGTTGGAAAATACTTGTTGGAAAAATTTTGGCATGGTTTCCTTTGCAATACCATGTTTCCAGTATATGCAAACATTAACTTTTTCAGTTGAGTTTGCAAGTGGTGGTAACAGGTACCCCACAGGAGCATTTATTAACAAGATACACATAACACAATACATGCATAAATGAAAACAAACACAGACAATCCATTCATACCATGATCGTGCAAAATTTTAGCCAATAAGTCATGTTTCAAAAACATAGCTTCGGCAACATCATCAACATGCATATCCAACAACATTATCAAATAACCAGTAAAATAACACAGTGATTGCAAGGGAAAATGAACCACTGTCTTACCCCATTCACAGATTTCACAAAACAGACGCAGTCAACACAAATATGTTCACAGACAACAAAAATGGAACAACTCAACCAAATAATGAACAAGAACCATATTTTTGAGGGTTTTGAAACCATCATTTTCAAAATAAGACATCCCCACACCTCAAAAACTCGAACCCACAACAATGGCAGTTTTGAACAAAACGCCCTAAAACCCTAGGTTCTGCCTATTGTGTTCTACCCCATTCCCGAACAAGCCTAACCCATTCCGACCACATTCCGACCATCCCCAACTTGAAAACAAGCCTCATTCCCCTCCCCATTACCGATTTCGCAAAAACAAGGAAAAACCAAAACTGGAATCGCGAAAATGGGAGTGCGAAATCAAAAACAGAACACTTACCCGACACTCCCAGTAGGATTAGACGAAGAAGACGCCATTTTAAGCACTTTAGTCGGAGTAAAACGAGGTGAAGCACTGGCTCGAGCTCTGGTTTCGCGAGGAAGACGAAGTTCGCGAGAGAGAATTCGGGGAAATATCGAAGTGTGGAGGGTGAAAGTGAGGGAAAAGAGGGGGGAAAGGGAATATAAAGGGTTAGGAAAGTGGGCTAATTCGGTCTATTGGAGACCGAACCATCAATTCGGTCGAGACCGAATTGGTGTGGTCTCCAAGTGTCTGTGAGAGATTCGGTCTCTTAGGCCAATTCGGTCTAGACCGAATTTGCATAGAGACCGAATTGCAAGGGGAAACAAACACACACTTGCTGCAATGTGGTCTTTTGAAGTCAATTCGGTCTAGACCGAATTGGTCTAGAGACCGAATTACAGCAAGAAGACCGAATCTGGTTACTTAGGAAAAATAATGGGGGATGCTTTTGTGAGGCAATTCGGTCTATATGGGCAATTCGGTCTGACCGAATTGCCTTATAGATCGAATTGCTCACTTGCATAAATAAAACTAAGGAATCACAAATGCCTTTTGTAGATCAATTCGATCTATTCAAAATCAAGTCGGTCTAGACCGAATTACTATAGACCGAATTGCTACTTGGCCAAATTTACACAAGGATGGAGTATATGTCTTGGGGAGCCAATTCGGTCTCTTAGGCCAATTCGGTCTAGACCGAATTTGCTTGGAGATCGAATTGGTTAAAATTTTCAAGGCATACCTCCAATGCGCTCTGTTTCAAACAATTCGATGTAGACCGAATTAATCCGAATTGACTTGAGAAATGCAACAGTTCGCATTCAACACTTAGAAATTTTTTGAATATTTTCAAAATTTCAAATTTTCTGAAATTATGGAATTTCTTAAGAAAAAGCATACCAAAAACACACATTTAAACAGAAGTATTACTCTATTATAAATTGCTTGCATAAATTAGGTTGGATTAACACCCTCATTTTATGGATTTATTCCGGATTTTAAATTTCTTTAAATTCCGAAATTACTTTCCATTAAATGTAGTATTAATCCAACCGGGAACCTGGTTTTCGAAGCTTTATCTTTCTTTTTGTTGGTTCCATGAATTCCTGCAAGGTATACATAAGAGAATTATTAAATTTTCTCCAAATATCAACATCCTCACATTTAGAGTCTTAGTACTCTAAATGTTTAGTTGATTTTTGGATACTTATCGTTCGAGACGAATAAATATGTAATAAATAATTATATAGATATATATATATTTATTGAGCATAGGCCGGCTCTGATGTCATTTGGACTTCTTTTTCGAGGTCAAGCTGTCCTAGATACTCCTTCAATCTGTGTCCATTCACCACCAGCTCTCCTTTGTCAGTTCGAATCCTGACAGCTCCATTTTCAAACACGTGCACCACTTCGTATGGCCCTTCCCATCTGGATTTAAGCTTTCCGGGGAACAGCTTTAACCTAGAATTGAATAACAAGACATTTTGGCCAACATAGAAGTGTTTAGACTTTATACGACGATCGTGTAACTTCTGGGTCCGCTCTTTGTAAATCCTCGAGCTTTCATAAGCTTGCGCACGTATTTCCTCAATTTCATTGAGGTCCAACTTGCGCTTACTCTGAGCAACTCGTGGGTCAAAATTAAGCGTTTTTACGGCCCAGTAAGCCTTGTGCTCTAGTTCTACAGGCAAATGACATGCTTTTCCAAAGACAAGCCTGTATGGGGACATCCCAATGGGAGTCTTGAATGCAGTGCGGTATGCCCATAGAGCATCATTGAGTTTACGTGACCAGTCTTTGCGGGTTATCCCCACAGTGGCTTCGAGTATGTGTTTGATTTCGCGGTTAGATACCTCGACTTGGCCACTGGTTTGGGGATGATAAGGCGTGCCGATCTTGTGGAGAATCCCACTTCTGCTCATGAGATTTGCAAAAGCTTTGTTGACAAAGTGGGTTCCTCCATCAGATATGATTACCCTAGGTACACCAAATCTATTGAAAATGTTATTTTTCAAAAATTTGATGACTTGGTGACCATCGTTGGTTGGCAGCGCAACCGCCTCGACCCACTTGGACACATAATCGACAGCTACCAAGATGTAGTGATTCCCATCAGATGTCGGGAATGGTCCCATGAAGTTAATACCCCATACATCGAAAATCTCAAGGATGAGAATTCCTTTTTGAGGCATTTCATCCCTCTTGGAGATATTCCCTAATCTTTGGCATCTGTCGCAAGCCTTAACAAACGCCTTGCAATCCTCGTAAATGGTAGGCCAATAGAAACCACACTCGAGCACCTTGTGAGCTGTCCGAGTGGGGCCATGGTGACCTTTATATTCCGATTCATGACATTTTTTAGCGATTTGATAAGCCTCGTGCTCAGTTACACAACGTCTAATAATCAAATCTGCACAATGCTTAATGAGATAAGGATCTTCCTAGAAGTAGTTAACTACATCTTGGTTGAACCTTGCTTTTTGTTTCCTGCTCTGGAATGGTGGAGTTATTCCACATGCTAAAAAGTTAGCAATGTCGGAAAACCATGGACAAGCTTGATCATGAAGGTGCAAGGCAAACAGTTGCTCATCCGGAAAATTTTCATTGACGGCTATCTCATTTTTATCATTTTCTATTCGAGAGAAATGGTCAGCAGTACCATTGTCTCTGCCTTTTCTATCTTTTATTATGATATCAAATTCCTGCAACAAGAGTACCCACCTGATTAATCGAGGTTTGGCGTCTTGTTTGCTGAACAAGTATCTCAGTGCAGAGTGATCGGTGTATACTATGGTTTTCGTACCAATGAGGTATTGTCTGAATTTATCAAACGCGAAAACCACAACATACATCTCTTTCTCCGTGGTGGTGTAATTTACTCGGGCTTCAGTCAGGGCATGGCTAGCGTAATGAATCACGCAGTGCCTTCCTTCCTTATGTTGCCCAAGAACTGCACCCACGGCGAGATCACTTGCATCGCACATGACCTCGAAAGGCATTGACCAATCGGGTGGTTGCACTATTGGAGCAGAAATCAACATCTTCTTGAGCGTGTCAAAGGCTTGAACACACGCTTCACTTATTACGAAAGAATTTTCTTTACAAAGCAAATTAGTGAGCGGCTCGGCAATTTTAGAAAAGTCTTTAATGAATCTCCGGTAAAAACCGGCATGCCCTAAGAAACTCCTAACTGCTTTTATTGAGTTTGGTAATGGAAGGTTGGATATGACTGAGACTTTGGCTCTATCGACTTCGATGCCTGCGCGCGAGATGCGGTGACCCAACACTATTCCTTCGGTAACCATGAAATGACACTTCTCCCAGTTTAAAACTAGGTTAGTGTCCTCGCATCTTTTTAAAATTTTTGCAAGATTCGTCAAACATTCATCAAAAGTATCTCCATACACAGAGAAGTCATCCATGAAAACTTCAATGCATTTTTCGATAAATTATGAGAAAATAGACATCATGCATCGCTGAAAAGTGGCAGGCGCATTGCAAAGTCCAAAAGGCATGCGCCTGTACGCAAAAGTTCCATATGGGCACGTGAAAGTGGTCTTATCATGATCTTCACTTGCGAGAAACGGTTGGGGGTGAAAGATCAGATTTACCTTCAGGACCCTGTGTCAGTACAGGGTCCACTTCCTCTTCTGTGGTGCTCTCTTCCTCCTCCGGAGTGAATTCAACACCGTCGAACTCTTCAAGATCTCCAGTGATAGGGTCTTCGAAGTGAACATCGTTGCAGTTTCTTTGTTGCTCAGAACCTCCAGGCGTCAGTACCTGTTTTGAAACTCTGTCCGTCATCACAGTCATAGAGTCTATGCTCTCGTCCTCACACCTACTTTCTATTACATCAAACATGGAACAAGATCCCTCATTCGGGAATTTCTGCAGCTCCTCCATGTCAAAAGAGTTTTCTCGATTGTCCACCCTCAATGTGACTCTTCCAGATGTGGCATCAATCAGTGCACCGCCAGTAGCCAAAAACGGGTGTCCCAGGATAAGTGGCATTTCAGAGTCGTCTTCAATGTCAAGGATGATGAAGTCAACCGGGAAAAGAACTTGGCCGGTTTTGACTACCACATCCTTGAGGATTCCTACGGGCTTAGTGATTGATCTGTCTGCCAGCTGCAGTTTCATCTTGACCGGTTCAATCTCTCCGAGCCTTAGGCGAATCGCCATGGCTAGAGGCATTACGTTGATGCTGGATCCTAGATCACATAACCCCATGCTCACTTTGGCCTTTCCAATATGTACTGGTAGCGTGCAACACCCAGGGTCCTCTTTCTTTTCGGGCAGCTTCCTCTGAACTATGGCACTGCATGTGCTGTTGAGAATGATCACCTCCTCTTGCTCTACCTGCCTTTTCCCTGAAATCAATTCTTTCAAGAACTTAACATAGGTGGGCATTTCTGAAATCATTTCCACGAGAGGAATGGTTATCTCTACAGACTTTAACCGTTCTAGAAATTTCTTGAATTTAAGGTCATGTTCCTTATTTTTAAGACGTGCAGGGTACGGCACCCTTGGCATGTACTTATTATTATCAATTTTTGTTGGTAAAGAGAAGGAAGTTGTACCTTCACCCATACCCTTTTCAGCTTCATTTGCAGCTTCAGCCTGCGAGTTAGCTGTATCTGATTTATCCTTTACCAGCTCAACACTTTCATCTCCTTCAACCTTTTCCTTTTCCTTTTCCACCTCCAATGAAACCTTGACTTTCATAGCTTTCTTCTTTGTAGATCCAACATTTCCCTTCAGAGTTTTGCCTCCCTGCAATGTGATGCCTTGCATTGCGGGTTGGCTTCAGTGCTGCTCGGCAGTGTTCCTTTCCCTCTGTTCTGCAATTCCTTAGCCAATTGGGTGACCTGCATCTCCACATTTTTGATTGATGACTGCAACTGCTGGTTTATCTCTCTTTGATTGGAAATAAACTCAGTCATCAAATTCTCCAGGCGAGATGGTGGCTTTTGGTTGTATTGCTGATTCTGATCAGGTTGGGCTTGGAAGTTTTGGAAACTCTAGCCTTGGTTTTGGTTGGGCCTCTGTTGGATATGGGGTTGAAAGTTCTGGTTCTGATTCTGGAAGTTCTGAACTCTCTGCTGAACGAATCCTTGGTTTTGAGGTCTGAAGTTTTGCTGAAGGTTCTGGTTTGCAAACTGGTTAGGTTGGTTTGGCTGTGTCAACAAATGCGCATTGAGTGCATTGTTGTTGGAATAGGAGAGGTTGGGGTGGCGGTTCTGGTAGTTCCCTGCGTAATTGCAGCTTTCGGTAGCTAGTTGTTGGCATGTGTCAGTTGGATGTGGTCCTTGACAGAGCCCACAAATTGCTCCCGATTGCTGTGCTTGCACTTGGCTAGATGAGGCTCCTGCCTGAGGAGTACCTGCTCCCTTTCCTTTCTCCTGTCCTAGCTGTATCGCAGCTACCTGTTCCTGCAATTTTTCGAAATCCATTTTTCCTTCACTCACAGCAAAAACATTTCTAGGAGGGTCCGCCTTCTTGTCACTGCTGTTGAATACAGATCTGTTAACAGACATTGTCTCAATCTTTTCCTAGGCTTGATCCATGGGCAAATGGAGTAAATGCCTTCCTCCTACAGCGTCCAACATCATTCTCCATGGATGGGTGAGCCCTCCATAGAATTTCCTCAATTGCTCCCACGGTTGATATCCGTGTTGGGGACATCGCCTCAAGAGGCTGGCGAACCTCTCCTTTGCGTCGTACAATGACTCGTCCGGCTTCATCTTGAACTCTCCAATTTTCTCTCGTCCCTCTTCTATCTTAGATTCAGGAAAGTACTTTAACAGAAAACTCCTCACCAAATCTGCCCAAGTACTCCTCTGATTTATGGGCAATGATTTATACCAATCCCTGGCACCACTAAACAAAGAAAAGGGAAACAACATTAGTCTTATAGCATCAGGTGAGACTCCCTGATTTTTGATTGTGTCGCAGAGCTCCAGGAAGGTTTGGAGATGATCATGGGGATCCTCATGATTTGCACCGCAAAATTGGTTGTTTTGCACCAAGTTGATGAGTGCCGGTTTGAGCTCAAAATTGCGTGCAGGGAATTGTGCTCTCCCAGGCCTATCCAGATAGGGCTCCACGATGGGCTGCATAAAATCAGCTGCTGCTTGCTGCTGTTGATTTCCTTGCTCTGCTTGGTTTTGATACTGCTGGTGGTAGTTGGGATTCTGTTGAAAAATATTATCGGGATCATGAGGGTTGTTCTGGAACTGGTCCTGATTGAAGGCTTGATTTTGGTATTGCTGGTTTGGTATATTTTGGTTTTGTTGGTTATATTGGTTAGGGGATGGTGGTTGTTGGTGGAACTGCTGATACTGTTGCTTTTGGATTAGGTAGATTTTCCTCCTCGTTGGCACGATTCGGGTGTTCTACCATACCCCCATCAGCTCCATTACCAGGATTATTGGGTGGTTGGTCTATTGGTAAGATCGGTGGAATGTCTTGGTTCTCTGCCATATCGGATATTTCACTGCTTGTGGTTTCGGGTGAGGTACGAGTCCGGGCTTCCTGATCTTTCCTTCGTCTGGCTTGCGCCCTCAGTTGGCGAGCGGTCCTATCTATTTCTAGATCGAACGGTAGCTCAGGCAATGTGGCCTTTCTCCTTTGCATAAGCAGTTTGTATCAAGATTTGACAGCACCTGCACAACCCCCAGGTTAGTAATGGTTCACGAATGTATACAAAAACTATCTATGAGTAAATCAGGAATGTAGTTCTCTTAATAAACGGCGCTGTATCCTCCTCGGCAACGGCGCCATGAAACTTTTGACAATTTCGTCAACACAAGCTTTTTCTAAAATATCCCAAGTTAAATTTATTAAAAGAAAAGAGTTATGATTCGTGGGAAAGAGGTTTAAGGATATATTTTACTTTTTATTACTCATGTGGGAAACTTTGATTTCAAACGGCGCTGTGGATCTCCCCGGCATGAAACTTTTGACAAATTTCATGGTGCAGCCGGGATAGACAGTTCAATCTTGACAGACATCAGCGCTCAATACTTAATATAGTATCATTTATTACATCTGTCTGCCACACTGAAGGTCCCCGGCAACGGCGCCATGAAACTTTTCATAATTTCATGTCATGAAGCTCCTTGCCATAAAACTTGTGACAAGTTCCCACTATATGAGTATTTTCTGAAAAATAGTAATCCCAGTTTAATTTTATTTAATGAAACCAAATTATGAAGATGGGGTTGGAATTAGGGATATATTATAGGTTGTCACGTTTTTATTACTCGTGTTAAGAAACTGTGCCCCCGAAAGCGCACGGTGTCAAAAATTGCAGTAATTTATAGTAAGACCGGATCGTTCACTGGAGGATGTGCGATAGAAGCAGGGCCCACGTCGTTTACTAAGATTTTCCACTCGGTTACTCGATTCAAGTTTTGCAATGATTTCTAACAACTATTTGACAATAATTTAAACTAGACTATGGAAGCAATTAAAGATTATTCTACAAAGCATGGTAAATTTAGTCTAAAAAGCAGTTAAATCTATTCTAAGAAAGCAATAAGAATTATGCTAAGAAAGCAGGTAAAATTATTCTACGAAAGCAGATTTAAAATGTGACAGAAGGGACAGGGAGAGGATAATAAGGATTGGACAAGATTTAGATGAAACATAAGTAAACTTCCATTTTAATACACATATCTTTGTTTGGGGTAGTTCGTCAGTTAGCTAACTCTCATGCTCTCTATACCATGTTCCCTTTAACAGACAGGTACTTATAGTAAGAGTTTACATGCTCTTAAGGCAGCAAGTTCTAAGATACCATAGACGCATAACTACCCTTGCAATGCACTGCTGAGGTATATTATTTATCTGTGGTGGACAAGCAACACCTGACAAATCATTAGTTGACATGCCAAGTACTCCTATCATCCTCCTTGTCACACCCAAAGTCCAAATCTAACCCCAAACTAATCCATAACTCTTAAACCTTACAACCGGCGGCCAACCTCTAATTCTTCCGAGTGACCTCTATGAAAGCATTTTAAAGAAAGCAATAAAGCAAGCAGTAAAGAAAGCATTTAAAACCTATCACTCGGAAGTCTTAAAAGATCATCACATTCCGTTAGTATAAAAGAGCCCCTGGTCTTGGTGACCAGATGCAGATTTAGAACTTCCCAAATGTCAGTAAGCCACAAGGCTTATAACATCCGGGTAATTACGAGATACAAACATGAGTGGAACAGACCTATGAAGATCTATTCCGAATGTACTCACTCGAGACTCAATTTTAGGCTTTGGTAGGAGAAAATAGTAGTTGAAAGAATACTCAACCCTACCTTAGAAAGTAACCAAGGCCTATATGTTGTTCCTCTAATATTATTTATCACATCTTATCCGAATCCAAGTGGACACTGATTCGATGCAACACTTAATACAAGATTTCCAACACACAGTAATTTTGAGAAACAAATAGATATTTGAAAATCATTCCCTACACAGGTACTAAACTCTCAGTTTAAACACATATCCTTTCAGTCTAGGTGAGACCTAATCGCTGACTCTGCTTCTATGTTCTCAAAATCAACCCCCAGTAGAATATGAGTTAGTCATATCTGTCGAATTTATCCTACTCAGATCCGGATTTTATAAAGTGATTTTTGTGGAAATTTATTATGCATCATCTGATTTAAATCAAGACTTCTATGTCGAAGGAGAAGGATCTCCAAAATATTATAGACCACGATATCTACATACTAATATCATGCATACATGTATATGAGAAGTAAAATAAAGTACCCCAAAATATAGAGTTGGGTTAGACGGAGTTTGGTACACAAAGATGAATTAGCCTGAGATGAGAAGAATATGGCTAAAGAGATTGCCAGAAATAATTGGAGTTATCCAGACGGCAAACATCTGCTATCCGGGTCCCAAGTATTCCAGATGGAATGATTTTTAGACAGTGGAATGCCTTAAATGACAGTTGCCGCCGTCATCTTAGACTTCACTGTCTGTGAATCTGGACGAAAACCCACATGTTCTATTACTGCAATAATTATTAGATAACATTGGCATATGTCATCTATCATTACTACAACTCTAGATTCGGGTTTGAAATTAAGGTAAAGAAAAGAAAACTGTATCCGGATAGGAGTCAGCTGAGCAGCTGTCATAATCCCGGATGGACGAACCGCCAAGGCTTCCACCGACCACTATCCGAATCATGCAAAATAACAACTAGTAATTAATATTCAGAATACGAGCTAGTTATCCGTGTGGGAATACCCGCCAACATTAGTCTGATATATTTCTTACTAGTTGTTCATACACACAATGAAAGTGAAAATACACAAAATTAAGAAAATGTTTTTGGTATTGTGTGAGTGTTAATCACACAATAAATAGACACTAATAGGTTGAGAAGTGTAATGGATAAAATTAGATGTAGTGGGCTGATAATGGCCAGAAATGACCATTATTTTCAATCCATTTCCGTGTCTGAAACGGGCATTTGATCGCATTCCGGTCTTATATTAAATAAGAAAGCAGTAGAATTGGACTGATTTATGCATAACTGTAAAAATATTGAGCTGGTATGAAAAATGCATAAATATGTAATTTTATTACACATTTATGTTAGAAAAATCCAAAAACATGAGAAAAAGAAAAGAAAAGAAAAAGGAAACAAAAAGATGGGAAAAGAAATGAAAAACCCACAAAAAGTTGATTTTTCAGGATATTACGACGCTAGACACAACTACGAGGCTATGCATGGATAGCGCCGTAGCTTGGTCTAGCGCCGTAGGAGGAAGCCAAAGCAGCAGTCTGAAGAGGAGCGGACGGCGCTAAGCATGGATAGCGCCGTAATCAAGCATAGCGCCGTAGGCAAGGATTGCGCCGTAGGCTGTCCATTCAGAAGCAAGAGTGTCTTTGGGATGGAAGACTACGACGCTACACCTATAGCGCCGTAGCAAGGATAGCGCCGTAAGCCATCTATAGCGTCGTAAGCCTTGCCAGAATTCAAATTTCAAGGCCTGGGGGCCCATGGGCCTAGGGTTTCCCACCTATAAATAGAGGTGTTGACTCCCTGGTCTTGTCACTTCACACATTCCACACTTGAAGGCAACTGGAGTTCTTGAGAGTAGTGTAGGTTAGTTAGATTAGTTAGTTTTATTTTTATGTATTATTTAATTTCTGCACCTAGATTAGTTTAAATAATGCACAGATTAGTGATGCTCTAGGTTTCTAGTTAGGATAGCCACTGTTTTCTCTTGTTTTCAGTTTTGTTAAACTTTCATTGAGGTTCGAAATACCCAAATGATGGGTATTTTCAAACCATTTTCTTATAAATGAGAAGTTAATCATGAAAGCATCCCAAAATCATGAAATGGACATGGGTCCATGGATTTAATGCTTTGTTTTTGGTTTCATGACCATTTGGTCATTCTATTTTACTGTTTCATGTGGGTTTTCTGTTTTCTTTTCATTTTTGGGCTTTTATGCATGTTCTTATGGTTGAAAACCCTCATTTGGGTTTGTGGTTCATGAATGTGTAGCATAACATGTTATTCCTTTACTGTTTTGCATTTCTTGCATTTCACTTTTACTGTTTTAGCTTGTCATTTCACTTTTCGTGCATTTGTGAACCATGAACTCGAAAATAGGGCTTGTAATCGCAGAGATTGCATTACCCGAACAACAACATGTTTCTGGGCTAGCTACGACGCTAACCGCCCTATGACGCTATACTTGGATAGCGTCGTAGGTGAGGTATAGCGCCGTAGTTGCCCAGAACTTGAACAAAAATTTGCCCTACGGCACTAAAACAACGGCGCTATCCTCAGATAGCGCCGTAACATCTGTTTAGCGCCGTAGGTCCCCAAAATTACTCTATCTCTCAGAACCCACCTACGGCACTATCCTTACGACGCTATCCTAGGATAGCGTCGTCATTTAATGTTTAGCGCCGTAGTATCCCTTCTTTTTCCAAAAAACTTCTAATTTCTCAAACCACCTACGACGCTACACCTACGACGCTATACTAGTATAGCGCTGTAGTAGTGTATAGCGCCGTAATTACCCCCTTTAATCCAAAATTTATTCTCTCTCTTGCACCAATCCATGACGACGCTATCCTCACGGCGCTATCCTAGGATAGCGCCGTAACATCTGTTTAGCGCCGTAATCAGCGTTTTCATGCAGATTTTCCATTCTCCATTTTCATCATTAATTAATTGAACCCTCTAGTCATTAATGATTCATGAGTCTAATTAGAAATAATTAAATCACTAATTGTTGTGATTAGAGGACCTTTGTTCAATTGCCAATAAAATAATTTTCTATAAACAAATCATGATGTCTTAAACAGATAATCCGGACTGTAATTAATTATGGTAGGAGGGATTATTTAAGCCATCAGTTAGGGATTAATTCCATCAACTTGCATGAGAAACCAATGTCTCTCATGCAAGTTCTTCTCTTTATTTTATTTTATTTTGTCTTTTGTGTATTGAGTGTAACAATTAGTAACGAATACATCAGACTAATGTTGGCGGGTATTCGATAACTAGCTCGTATTCTGGGTATTAGTTATTAAGTGTTATTTTGCAGGGTTTGGATAGTAATCAGTGGAAGCCTTGGCGGTTCGCCCATCCGGGGTTATAATAGCTGCTCAGCTGACTCCTATCCAGATACAGTTTTATTTTAATTATCTTAATTTCCAAACCCAAATTCCAATCTGTAATAAAACTCTGCTAATGTCTGTCAACATTAGCTGATAAGTACTGCAGAGAGGAAGCATGTAGGTTTTTATCCGAATTCAAGGACAGTGGAGGCCCAACTGGCATTGACACTGCCATTATAGGGTCTAAGCTGTCTAAATTCGCTTCATCCGAGTGATTGGAAAATTGGACAGTAGATGTTTACAGTCCACCCGATTATTCTGCCATTACTTTGGTCTCCTGACCACTTCATTATTGTGTCCCACCTTCTGTCTAGACCCGCCTCTATATTTTGGGTCAGTTGATTTTACACTTCCATATATCCATATGCATGCTATTATTATGTATTATTGTGGTCTGTAATATTTTGGGATCCTTCCCTTGGACAATAGAAGTCGAGATCTTAAACAGATATTGCGTATTAAATTTCCGATAAAAACTCCTTTATAAAATCCGGATTTAAGTAAGGGATAAATTCTTCAGTTATGACTAATTCATATTCTATCAAGGGTTGATTTTGGGAAATTAGAAGCAGAGTCAGCGATTAGGTCTCATCTAGACTGAAAGGATCTGTGTTTTAACTGAGAGTCTAGTACCTGTTTAGGGAATGATTCTCAAATCTTTTATTTTCCAAAATTGCTGTTTGTTGGGAATCTAAGATTAAATATTACACCGAGATGGGGTTCATTTGAACTCAAATACAGTGTAGTAAATAATCTTAGAGGAACATCATCCAGACCTTGGTTATTTTCTAAGATAGGGTTGAGTCTTCTTTCAACTGCTATCCTCTTCTGCCAAAGCCTATTTTTGAGTCCTGGGTGAGTGCATCCGGAACGAACTAATTTATTAGTTCGTTTCATTAGTTTGTATCTCATAACCACCCGGAAGGAAGTGAACGCACAAGTAGTTCACCAAGATCCGGGAATTCTTGATCCATGCCCCTTCATTCTGATGGGGAGCTGTCTTTTACTACCAGGGTCAGACCTTCAAAACCTCCGAGTGATAGGTTTTAAATGCTTTCTTTATCGCTTTCTTTTAAATGCTTTCATTAGAGGTCACTCGGTTGTATTGAGAGTTGTGTAACTGCTACTAGGATTGATAGTTAAGGGATAGTTCAGGGCTTAATTAGAATCTTTGGGTGTGACATGGGAGAATGATAGTAGTACTTGGCATGTCAATAAATGATTTGTCAGGTGTTGCTTGTCCGCCACAGATGAAGTAACACACCCAGGCCAGGGCAGTTACGAATCTGTGGTATCTTAGAATTTTGCGGTCTTAAGAACATGTAAACTCACACTGTAAATACCTGTCTGTTAAAGGGAAAGCTGTACTGAGAGCATGAGAATTAGCTATCTGATAGGATTATCCCAAACAAAGATCTGTGTATAAAAAATGGAAGTTTGATACTGCCTTATCTAAATCTTGTCCAATTTTTATTCTTCTCTTCCTGTCCCTTCTGTCTACACTGTGATATAGCTTCATAGCTGGCATAGTGTAAATATTCGCTGCTTTCATAGATAGTATTTATCGCATTCTTAGAATAACTTGTAACACCCCGGATTTGATAACCCAGGCCGAGGTGTCACCGCCGCACCTCCCTAGCAAGACACGGTTTCTCCGAGCTTGCTAAAGAGATGCAAGGCTATAAGTGTTGGAAAAAGTTTTAAAAGCAAGTCCGGAATTACTTAAAAATAATAATGTAATATCATCCATACATGATTAAAATAATAAGTTGCAGCGGAAATTTAAAAATGGGCCGACATGGCCAAAACACGGGTTAAACAGACCCGTTCATACTATAGTCTAATGCAAATTTAAAATAAAGTGTTCCCAAAATTCCCATGCATGTACGTGCTCAGTATAATCCATATGCTCTGTAGGAAAAAGAATGAAATGGTTTGGGTCAGCAAAACGTGCTGAGTAAGTTAACACCTAGCATGATTTAGGGGTTTCAAAGCCTTTAATTAAATTTAATAAAGACATGCTTGTAGGTAATACACGGTTTAAGTAAATCATCCACTAATAAATAAATGGCATAATTTAACATAGGGATTTCACGTGATCCTAATTCGAATTGCATGGTAAAATAATTGCAAGACATAATTTGAAGGTATGACTTAAATAAAGAAAACATTCACGTCTTAAAAATTCTCCGTTACTTCACGATTAGGTATTTCAGGATTTTCATTCTTTCACTTTTGTTCAATATGATTTTATATGATTTGATCTTGGGGAATCGAACCCGCAAGAGTTTAAACGTATCCTCGGGAATTGAACCCGTAGGAATTAACACACGTCCTGGGGAATCGAACCCGCAGGAAAACAAACGATCGCCCTTGGGGAATCGAACCCGCAAGAACTCAAATACATCCTAGGGAATTGAACCCGTAGGAATCAACACACATCCTGGGGAATCGAACCCGCAGGAAAACAAACGATCGCCCTTGGGGAATCAAACCCGCAAGGTAATAGCACATTTCGCAAGTTTCACAAGTTTCTCAAAATATAACTTTACACAAGTCGCTGTCTTACTCCGTAATTATTTAAAATTTCATTTTAAGTCCGAAAACTCTAGAATTTCACTAGTAACTCGAAAACACGGAGACGAACAAGTTTCATGTTTTAAGTTTCTCGATCCGGGTTAAGGAAACGAGCCAAAAATCAAGTCTTTCACCAAAGTAGCATGCTGTCAGGTTTCAGATTTTGACAAAGCTTCAAAACTCGACAATTTGACACATCAAATGGACTCCAAAAATTCTGAAATTTTATATGCACATAATAGACATGATTTTCTACAACTTTCATTTAGATTGTGAAGATCAATTCGGGCTAGAAAATATAGGAACATGCTCATCAAGTTCGGACATCTACACTGTCAGATTTTCGAAAACATTTTACAAAGCAGTTTATGTTCGGATCGTTTTGGGGTAGCAAACGTTGATGAAAATCGATGAAATTTTTACACAACATAGTTTAATGTGTTAGGATCAAAAGTCTAGTTTTGAGTTTTTCGGTTTGAACTCTTGAAGTAGGGGTTTTGATCCGGTTACAAATCTGTTACAGTTTCATGTTCGGCTTTTAGGGCAGGTCTGTTGGAGGCCGGTTTCGAATAACAAAACACAATGAAAAATTATGAAAATTTTACACAAACTAGATCTATGTCTTAGGAACATTTTTCATGTTTTGAGTTTTTCCGTTTGAGCAGATTTAAGTGTTCGAAAAATTCGCTCAAAATTATTGCGCCGAGGGTTTCTCGTGGTGACAGATTTTTGAGTTCTAAATCTCTATGTTTGATTGCATTTTAAGTCACCCAAAACCAAGTAAGCATTAACTTACAGTGGGGATGATGTCTAGGAGGTCACGGGGTCGTCCGGAATCCACGGGATGTCACGAACGAATCTCCTCAAGTCGGTTTCCTCTTCCAACGTCCACGAACCGAATCCGCAAGTAAAAATCCTTAGTTAGATTCGATTTTCGGATTCAAAAAGGTGTAGATAAACTCAAAAACTACTTACCAACGTCCTAGGGGTCTGTCTTCTCCTTCTCAAGTCCTTCTTGTTCGGATTTCGTCGTCGGAACTTCAAGAACACAAGGGATTTCGGGGTTTTCGACTTTGGGAAGAGTTGGAGAGAATGTGGGAAGAAGAGGGCTGCTCTTAGGGCTGTGTTTTTCGAATTTAGGGTTGGGGAGCAGTATAAGGTCGTCCCCTATATCCTTCCATAGCCCGGGATTGAGTTTCCATCGTCGGGGGTCGAAAATATGGCAAGAAAATCGTCGGGACGCGTTGTTGCCGAATTCTGGGGGTGTCACGCGCTGGTGGCGCGCACCTAGGCTAAACACCGCGCGGCCAGCGCGCGGCCTCCGCCTGGACCTCGGTCCGGGCGGGTCCGTGCGATCCGATCGGGCCTTTTCTCCTCTCTTTCGGACTCCTGTGCTCCCACGTTTTCGGGCTCGATTTTTCGGGTCATTCTCGGATTATAAATTCTTATCTTAAATTAATCTCGTCTCGAGTTAATCCCGTACTTGAAATCTTGAGTCCGTTGCATTTGGATTCGTCGGCTTCTAATTCGTCGTCTTTTGACTCCCGTGCAACAATTTATCTAATTAATTTATTTCCAACTTCACGGGTTCCTGGAATTAAAATTCTTTTCTTTCTTGAATTTAGTTTCAATTCTTTTGACTCGACTTCATGGAATGTCTTCGGGCTTCCTTTCCCTCCTTTATTCCATTTTGAATTTTTGAATCTATCGGCGTTTCATTTCCGAGCAATAATTTATTGTGATAAATTATTTTCTTCTTCTCGGAGATATTTCAACCTTGATTTGATTAAGAAATAAATTTTATTCCTTTGGACGCCGATAAAAATCCCGGGTATTACATAACTTTACCCGCTTTCTAGAATAGACCTATTTACTTTGTAGAGTAAATTTAAACGCTTTTATAGTTAGTTTAAATTCATGCCAGTAGTTGTTAATCACTTTTCAAACTATTGGAGCAATACGAATGAAAAATCTAGTAAAACGACGTGGGCCCTGCTTCTATCGCACATCCTCCAGTGAACGATCCGGTCTTACTATAAATTACTGCAATTTTTGACACCGTGCGCTTTCGGGCCACAGTTTCTTAACACGAGTAATAAAAACGTGACAACCTATAAATATATCCCTAATCCTAACTCCCCCTTCATAAAATGATTTTCATTAAATAAAATCATGACCGGGGTTATATTATTTCGAAAATACTCGTGTGGGAAATTGTCAAAAGTTTCATGGGCCTAGGCCCAATACACCCATGCAACTTACACAACTCAAGAAATAAAATATTTTTGGAGTTTTGAAAGTAGAAGGAAGGAAGCAATTCGGTCTATTGGGCAAAATGCAAATTAGGCCGAATTGAGGATGCATGAGGTATGAAGTAATACCGTACCCAATTAATCCTTGTAAAGGCATGAAGCATCCTCTAATTCGAATTGTCAGAGCAATTCGGTCTAAACCGAATTGGACAATTCGAATTGATGAAGTCATTACTTCACTCAAATTTGGCTAAGGCGTTTACCCCAAAAAGAGGGTAATTCGAATTGCCAATTGAATTGGGTCTAGACCGAATTGGACAATTCGAATTGGTAAGACGAAGAAAATAAACTAAGGCATGAAGGGGTGAAATGCATACAATATGGTGTACAAGGTCAATTCGATCTATGGGAGGAATTCGGTCTAAACCGAATTCGCACAGACCGAATTGCTTGTGCACCATATGAGAACAATTTTTGCTATGTAATTCGGTCTCATTGGCAATTCTGTTTAGACCGAATTGCTTAGACCGAATTGCATATATATTTTCAAATAAGGCATTCAACAAATATTTTTGCCATTCAATTCCATTCTCATGGGCAATTCGGTTTAGACCGAATTGCCTCAAATCGAATTGCATGTGTTTTCTCTCATAAAAGATATTTTGAACTCATAAGTGCGGGTTCGGTTTACATTGTGTGGTACATGATGGATAAGATTTACCAAATCCTTCATTTCACATCAATGTCACCTCACAGCCACACTAATGAGTGTTTTAAGGAAATAGGCATAGTAGGTTACGTGGCTAGCAGGTATTGGCATGAAACAAACCTTAATACTACAAACAAGCAATCAAAGATCAAAGACTTAAACATCAAATAAATAATAAGAACACATGCATAAAAATAAGAACACCTACATTATCTAAGGCAATAATAAACTAACATAAAGAGGGTAAAACAGCAACCGAATAATCATAGGAATAAATTCTAACAAACCTGAAATCATCTAAAACCTAAGAGCACTCATTTGAATCACTAAGGTGTAAGAACAAGCCAAAAACCTACTAAACATGCATTTATTGAGAATGTAAGTCAACTAGGACATAATAAATGTAACCTAGTTGAAACAAACAGACATTCTAATATTTATTGCTAAGGGAAGCATTAAATAAGTGCCAAACACTTGAAATAAAAACCCATCTCTGGATTCTTTCTTGTATTGACACTTGAAAGCAACAAATAACCCTAAAACCATCATTAGCTTGAAGGTAGGGTTCATTATAACTACAAAGCATTTAAAGTTTATGGAAATGGCTACACTAAAGGTAGTGACAAGCTTCTATGAAAATAAACTAAACTCAAAGCAATAAAACTACACTACAAGCTTGAAAATAAACTAACTAAACTAAACTACCTACCTAACCCTTAAGGGGTGGAGAACCTTCTGCTCCTTCTTTTTGTCTCACAGCAAATGTCCAAGTGTATGTTCTATCTGGAATCTTTTTTTACTTGTGTTGAGGAAGGTCAGCTTTTATACTTCTTCTCGGAACCCTAGACCCATCAGGGCCCATCCACAGTGCCATGCATTTCTCACGTGCTCAAAGTTGCAATTTCGAATGTGGTTCGGTCTCCTCAAGTAGTTCGGTTTAGACCGAATTGGTGACATGAGGTCTTTCTCCTTGATCTTGAGCATGAAATGTGGTGATTCGGTCATGGGTAGACCGAATTGGCCTTTGTCGAACTGATGATGGCTCCTGCTTGGCTTCCTTGCTTTGAGGCAATTCGATCTATGCAATCAATTCGGCCTAGACCGAATTGCATAGATCGAACTCCTTCTTTTCCTTTCTGCTCAGGGTCTTCTTCTTTCCAAAGTGCAATTCGGTCTAGGGGTCAATTCGGTTTAGACCGAATTGCCACAGACCGAATTGGTTACTCTTTCCTTCTTCAACACTTCTCTTCAGTAATTCGGTCTAATGAGCAATTCGGTTTAGGCCGAATTGCATATAGACCGAATTGATCTTCAACACTTAACCAAAATTTCAATTTGTGGGATTTTCATTCTTTTTCCCATCTTTTCATTCCTTTTTCTTTTCTTTTTCCTTTTTTCATGTTTTTGGATTTTTCTAACACAAATGCAATTAAAATTGCATATTTTTGTGTCTTTCATTACCAGCTTATTATTCTTACAAACTTGCATCAATCTGTCGAATTCAACTGCTTTCTCATTAAAATAAGATGGGATTACGATCAAGATGTCCGTCTCAGACACGGAAATGGATTGGAAATAATGGACAATTTTGGCCATTATCACATGGTCAAGGGGAAAACTAAGCTTGATGAGATTATCACTCAAGGAAAACCTATTCTAATCGAGAAGGTATTGGATGTAAGCGTAATACACAGTTTAACAAAAAATCTGTAACTACTTTTGTGAGTGCAGGTACTCTTGATGCAAGTACATCCAAAGAACCTGTAACTGATCCTCTAGCAGAGTCTCCAAAGAAGAGCAAGGACTGTACTTACTGTAGGTTTCAAGGACATTCGGCAGATAATTGTCTAAAGCTATCCAGAGATATCCTTGGTGGTCGACCAGTTGTCTGGCCATCCCTTAAACTACATAAACAGGTCAAGCTTACTATGATGTGGATTCCAAAGGACAAGATTGTTAAGAAGATATGTCTAGTTGTAGTTTCTGCTCAGAAAGGTCCAAATGATGGTCGTGGTACTTTGACAGTGGGTGCTCCTGTCACATGACTGGTAAAAGAGAACTTCTCAAAGATTATGTCGAGGCTGACTGTGGGGAAGTTTGTATGAAAATGGAGCAAGAAATAAGATTTGTGGGTATGGTAAACCAAAGGATGATAACATGTCTTCTCTCTCTATAGTTTACTATGTCTCTGATTTGTCTACAAATCTCATTTCCATTAGCTAATTGTGTGATGAAACATTTTTTGTTGGGTTTACTGAAGAGGACTGCATGGTTGTTGATACATCCTACAATTATGTTATGAAAGGTGTTTGTTCTTCTAATATGTCTTAAATCCAGCTATGCACACAACACTTCTGTCTCAGGTTGACACTGCTCGCCTTTTGCATCAAAGATGTGGTCACATGAATTACAAATCTCTAATTCAACTTAGCAAGCCTGAAGTTGTTCGTGGGTCGCCTAAACTACGAAGCAAGGAAAAGCAAGTGTGTGGTGCTTGTGCTAAAGGAAAGCAGATTCACTCTACTCACAAAGCGGTGGATGATATTCAAACCACAAGATGCCTTGAGTTGTTGCATATGGACTTGATGGGACCAACAGAGGTTCCAAGTCGCGGTGGTAACACTATTTTTTTGTGTGCGTTGATGATTTTTCTCGTTATACTTGGATTGACTTTTTAAAATCAAAAGATGAGACCCATTCAGTGTTTGCAAAGTTTTCTCTCAAGATTATGGCTGAAAAAGATCTGAAGATAGCACATATTCATACTGATCATGGAAATGAGTTTGAGAACCAGTTGTTTGCACAACTCTGTAACAACTATGGGATTATATATGAGTTTTCAGCACCTCACACTCCACAGCAGAATGGCGTGGTTGAGAGAAAGAATTGCACATTACAGGAAATGGCTCGATCTTTATTACATGCAAGCACTATGAGGAAGAGATTTTGGGCTGAGTCGGTCAATATCTCATGTTATATCATTAATCGCGCGTTCCTTCGCCCACAAACTAACACCACTCCTTATGAAATTTGGCGAGGAAAGACTCCGAATATCTCTCATCTTCATATTTTTTGTAGTCTCTGTTATGCTTTGAAGGATCACACTTCTGTCAGAAAATTTGATTCAAAATCTGATGAGGCTATTTTCTTGGGATATTCTGTTGACTCAAGAGCATATCGTGTTTATTTAAAAAGGACTTCAAAGATAATTGAGACTGTCAATGTTATTTTTGATGACTCTAATCCCTCTGCAGGCATTGGCACAACAGGTGATGATGATGATCTATTTCAAATTATTCCTAAATTGCCTACATTTGAACCTCTTCAAGCGGCAACTCCTCCTGATCCTATTGAAGTTTCTGATACGGATGTGGCTGATCCTGGTGTTGGCACAACTGACTAACAACCTCCTGCCCCAGCTTCTCCCCGGAGAAGAGGTCCTAAATAGAGCTGTTAAACAAACAAAAAGTTTGCGAACAAAGCTCGGTTCGGCTCGTGTTCGTTCGTTAATTGTTCATTTGTTAACCTTACTGAGCTGAGCTCGAACACGAACATGAGCTCGTTTGCTTAACGAGCCTCAAGCTTTGTTTTGCGAACAGTTCAAAAGTGTTCGTATATGTTTGATTAGAGGGTATTTTTGTAATTTCCTATTATTATTTTTAATTATATTCTACCCTAGATTGCGCATCCACATTCCAATTTCTGATTTCTCCACATCGCGAAACCTCATATCGCGAACAGCCGCACCTCCACTCCATTCCAAATCTCATCGTCATCCCCGCCTCACTGCCATCCCTGCATTTTCCCCACCACCGACCATCAAATCCTCTCATCTGCCGGCCGCCGACCACCGACCCTCTCTGGTTCTGCCTAAATCTCAGTCTCCACCGGTAAGTTTTTTGTATTTTGAATTGTTGTTGAAAGAGTTTCGATTGTTGTTGATGTACTCTTTAGTTCCCTGAGTTCCTACACCATTCCAATACTTGATTCCAGTTTCGATTGGTGTTGCAGTTGAAACCTGCAATGGATTGATTCCACTTGAAACAATACTTCCAGTTTGTCTCGTTCGTTCCTCCGCTGAGGAAACACCAACCTTTGCCACCTTATCATCCTCCGGTAAGCTTTCCTTTCTTGATCTGTTAACCTTAGCTTGTTCATTTAAATTGTTCCTTTCTAGGTTTAGTTTTGGAAGTTCCTGGCAAGTATTTGGCGTTATCTTTAGTGAAAAAAAATGCGGGCAGTATTATGTGAGCATCAAAAATTAGATATAAGTGTGTCTCCTTTTCCTACATCCGTCTGGAACTTTTGTTGCATTTATATGGTCCTGCGTGCTTCCTGCTTCAGCTAGAAAAGCTAAATTTTCCCTGGGATGTTCTCTACGGCACCTTAGTTCTGTACCAGATTATAATATATAATACCATATATATATGTATATATATATTTATGTGTGCGTATATTTAAATTTCCTGGAAAAGGCAAACTTTTGTCGCCAATAGTGATAGAGTTTTCTTAACGGATTTCACTTCCTGTTAACCTGCCCAAATATATTTTTTTTTATATTTTGAATTATTGTTGATGTAGGTTGGATTGTTGGCAGTAAATTAGGATCCATTTGGTGCAATTTCCTCTTTTTATTAATTTTTTAGTATCAATTTTTTTATGATGATGAATAATTAGTTATTGATGTGTGGTAGCAAGCTTAAACTGTTTAAAATGTGTAGATTCTTTTTTTTAAAAAAAAAATTTAAAATTCGAAATTGAGTTATCATTTAGTTACATGATAATCAAGGAAAGCTTTCTTCCATTGTACACATTTAATTTGTCTCTTGCAACAGGTGATGTCATTTAATCCATCCGACCACAATTCCACATCCAATCCAATGGTTGCAAGTAACGAAGAAATTGAAAGTCGTGATGATGCGGAAGAAGGTGGAGACCAAATGGATGAAGACATTGATCTGGATACGGGCCAAGAAAATGAAAATGAAGAGAGGGATCAAAATAAAAATGATGGAGCCTATAAAAAAGAAGAATGAAAAAGTCTAATGTCTGGGAACACATGATTGATGTTCCTGAAGAAGATGGAACAGTGAAAAAAGTACAATGCAAGCATTGTAAAGAATTTTTCAAAAACGTTGCTAGTGGGACCACAATTACATACAAGTGACACTTAAATAATTGTGTGCAGAAAAAGCTGGCGATGGGAGAAAAAGGAAAACAACAAGTACTATCTTTTAGCACTGACACAACCTCAGAGGGGATAACTTCAATAAACAATTTTCGATATGATCATGCTAAGGTACGGGAGCTTGCTTCTCATATGGTTCTTGGTCACAGATATCCTTTTTCAATGATGGACCCGTGTTATTTTTAACAAGTTCATGAAGGTTGTTTCTCTATTTTATCAAAATATAAGTAGATATATAGTGAAGAAGGATTGCATTAGCACATATGAATCTGAAAAGAAAAAAAAAAGAAGTTGAAAAATTTGTTGAAAGGTGTTACTCGAATTAGCATCACTACTGATTTATGGAAATCCAATCAAAAGATTCAATATATGGTAGTGACTGGATGTTTTGTTGATGCAACTTGGGTTTTGCAAAAGAGGGTTCTGAATTTTTGCAATGTACCACCACCACACACTGGAGTTATTATTGCTGATGCTCTTAGTAGATGTTTTCTTGATTGGGGGATTGAGAATAAAATATCTAGCATCACTATAGATAATGCTTCATAGAATGATGTGTGTGACAAGAGGATAAAGAAGGATTTTTTGTTGAGAAAGCAATTGAGCATTGGTGGGAAAATTTTTCATGTTCGATGCTGTGCACATAATTTTGAATTTATTAGTGAAGGATGGTCTTAGCGAAATTGGCAGTGTGATTGATACTGTTAGGGAGGGGATAAAATATATCAACAACTCTGAGAGTCGCTGGATTGAATTTTGCAAGATCAAGAAACAACTTCGGTTGTCCTCTAAAAGTTTGTATCTTGATTGTCCGACTCGATGGAATGGGAGTTATATGATGTTAGCTTCAGCCTTAGAGTTTAAAGATGTGTTTTCAAGATATTCTAATATTGATATTGGATTTCGTTGGGTGCCACCTGATTCTGAATCGATGCAAGTTGAAGAAGTATGCCAATTTTTGGGCGTTTTTCACGAAATAACAAATATGATTTCTGGATCTCATTACCCAACTGCGAATATATTCCTGCCAGAGCTATATCGGATCAAAGAGCTTTTAAATGAGAAGGAATTGGATCAATCTAGCCATATGAGGGAAATGGCAAAAAAATGAAGGCGAAGTTTGACAAATATTGGGGGGAGAGCAATATTTTGTTGTCATTGGGTGCTATTTTGGATCCTAGATACAAAATGAAGTTGATTGATTTTGTTTTTCCTATTATTTATGGTGAGGAAGCAGCTCCAATGCATATTGACAAGATAAATCATGTCTTGCATGATCTTATGTTGAATACGTTAGTTCACTTACTTCTTCTTCTACTGAAGAAAGGCATGTGCTGAAATGAAAACAAGAAGAAGGTTCTAGTTCTGGTTCTTTAGGATCCATTGTACTTGGTAGGAATATTCTTACTGGTAAGGCAAAATTTCAGCTGCATGTGAGTAAATCTGATAGAGCTCCACCAGAAAAATTGGATTTAGATGTTTACTTGAGTGAAAGTCAATATGCGTGTGATGCTAATGCAAATTTGGATGTTTTGAGTTGGTGGAAAGGAGAAAGATGGAGATTTAGAATATTGTCAAGGATGGCCAGTGATTTATTGTCAATTCCAGTAACTACAGTGGCTTCAGAGTCTATTTTAGTACTGGTGGAAGAATTATTGATGATCGACGTGCTTCTATGTTAGTTGACACTGTTGAAATGTTACTTTGTGCTAGTGCTTGGATAAAAAAAACTTACATGGAATTAGAAAAGATTCAACAAAGGTAATAAATCATTTCATATTCTTTATTTTTAAATTTTTCATGAGCTTTTTGGTTTATGAAATATGATTGGAAATATATCATTTTTTTTATAGGAGGCATCACAAGAAGATGACATATTTGGTTATAAAGAATTGTGCTTCAGATTGAGTTGACAAGGTATTTTACATGTTGTTGGTTATATTGACTATTATGATTTGTTGGGGAAACTGTTATATTTCCCTTTTGAGTATCTATTTGTCATCCTCTGCCTATTATTGAGATTATATTTAATAATGGTCTCTTTCATTTGAATTGTTCCCTCAAAATTAGAAACATGGTAATTTTTTATGATGGTGTGCATGGTTGTGGTTCTTTTCCAGGAGGCAGCAAACTTACCTTTTTGCAGCAAAACTTTTCTAGGTACATGACTATATATTTTATGATCATATAAGGTGATGGAAGTTTGTGATCTGGTTACCAAGAGATTCTTTGATCTATATATATGCTCAATCTTGTATTTTGTTTGTTATTTGAATTTACATATAAGTGTGCCATTGTAAATTTAGCATGTCCATATGCTTTGAGGCCCAAGATCAGGAGCTCATGAACTATCTTGCTTAAACCTTTATGGAGACAATTTGATTATGTGAACTTTATCTAACTACAAACTGTGCACGCAAAGCATTGATATCTGAAACTGGCCTTATTATAAACTGCATTCACTGTGTTTGATGAGGATATCATAAGCTAGATACTTTATGCATTTGATGAGGATATTATGAATGCTAATTAAATACTATTTCATAATTGATTCTTCCATAAAATGCACTTGAAAGTTGAACCAGGGAAAACTTTATAGAGGCATACAACTTGAATGATGGACAAAATTGAGCAGTATAATAATTTTGATGGATGAGGGCATGCAGCAAAGTAGTTTGACAAACAATGTTTCGGGTTTCAGTTTTATGCTGAGATAATGGTACTGCTATACCATAACTTGCTGTATGTGTCGTTGCACGCTTTGTATTGTGTCAAACATTCTCATAATTGGCAATAATTAGAAATATGATAATTTTGTATGATTGTTTTATTTCTGTGGAATGTACTGATATTATCTAATATACATTATTTCCTATTCTTATTGCATTTGTTTGCTTTGTACAGACATGTAATAGGGAGATGAAGAAGGTGAAGTGAGGCAACTAGATGTTGGTGAATAATGAAGAGATTTATCTATGGTGTTGTTTTAATTATTAGTGAAATAGTTTGTGCTTCTTAGTTGAATTGGTGCCTATGTTATTCTAAATCTTGTTGATTGTTGATGTTTATTTGATCTCGATGATATGAGACTATGTGGACTTATTTATTTTAATTTGATGGTGTGTTTTTTTGGATTGAATGATAAATATAAATTTTGGTAAATTTTTAATTATGCTGAACGAGCTCAGTTCGAGCTAAACAAGTCGAGCTGAACAAAAGAATAAGTTGGCTCGTTTGAACTAAACGAGCCGAGCCAAACTCGAGCTTGAGTTCACGAACTCTTTCCCGAGCCAAGCTCGAACATGATATCGAGCTCGACTTCCTTAACGATCGAACACGAGCCGAGCTGGAATGCTTAACGAGCCAAGCTCAAACACCCAAAGCTCGGCTCGGTTCGGCTAGTTTACAGCTCTACTCCTAAACAAGGTCCCCGAGCTTCTAAGTATCATTCTCAGGAAGATGTCATTGGTGACCCTGCTGCTCCTAGACAAACTCGAGGTCATCAACTTAACCTCTCAGAGCTAGCTAATATGTGTTTCCATGTTATGAGTTGTTTTGTATCCTCCATTGAACCTAAGAATGCTAATGAAGCTTTGCAAGATGAATTTTGGATAGCTGCAATGCAGGATGAACATATCCAATTTAAACGTAACGATGTTTGGGAGTTGATTGAACAACCACCTGGGGTGAATGTTATTGGAACAAAATGGGTTTTTGGCAACAAAACTGATGAGCATGGCAAGGTCATTCGTAATAAGGCTTGTCTCCTTGCCCAAGGGTTTAGCTAAATTGAAGGTCTGGATTATGATGAAACCTTTGATCCGGTTGCTCACATTGAAGCTGTCAGGTTACTCCTAGTTATTTCTTGCTTGCTTTGCTTTAAATTATATCAAATGGACATCAAAACTGCATTCTTGAATGGATATGTAATACCCGAGAATTTTCCAACATAAAACAAAACAATAATTAGATAAATAAACAATAAATACCATAAATAATATAAATAAATAAATCCAGCAAGTAAATAAATAAATAAAGATAAGGAAATGAGAAATGAGATTTAACTGAAAAAGGGAATTAAAGGAATTTAATTAAATAAAAAGAATTATTAAAGGTAAATAAATTGTGCACCGAAACCCGACACCAATGAACTCAAGGATTCGAGTCCAAACGACCAATTAGACCCGGGTAAAGATTTAGAGAGAAAGTAGAAACCCGAAGATACCCCGGAAATCAGAATTCGGGAGCATAGAGGGATAGAAGTCCGAAAGAGAGGAGGAAAGGCACGACGGATCGCACGACCCGCCCCGGACCGAAGTCCAGGCGAGTTCGGCGCGGTGGCCGCGCGGTCAAAGAGGGAAGGGCGCGCCCCGACCGCGCCGTCGGACAGATTCGCCCGTGCGAGATTTTCTCGCCCGAATTCGGAATTTCCGACTTCGGTTGAACACCATTCGGTTCAAGACTCCTAGGGGCAGACCTGGGGCGTCCCTAGGGCTTGTTTAACTATAAATAAGCCCTCTTAAAAACTTCGAATACTTTTCCAAAACCCTACAACTCTCTATACGTCCGAAAACCCTAATTCCGGAGTCGTCGGAGGCACGAGACCAAGGCGAGACTGATTTGGACGAAAATCAAAGTCTCCTAGACGTCGTGGTTAGTTCCGATCCATTCGTCTCTGATGTTTTGATTCGAAAACGAATCCTAATCTTCTTATCTTTCTTTCTACGCCCCGAATCGGATCTAGAACGTAGAACCCGACGAAGGGAGAGGATAGACGGAGGACTGGAAGCCACGCCTTCGAAATAGACGATCCTGGATATCTACAAATCTGTAAGTTAATACTTACATGGTTTTGGGAGTAATTAAAACACGAAAACTAAAAGCTTAATCGAATCTTTCAAAGATCTGTCATCTTGAGATTTCTACCGGTGCAACAGTTTTGTCGAATTTTTCTGAACCTTTAAAATTCTTCGAACTGAAAAACTTAAAACACAAAAAACGTTCCTAAGGCTTAGATCTATCTACTGTAAAATTTTCAGATTTTTTAGAGATGATTTGGTATATGAAAACCAACCGAAACCGAACTGCTTGAAATTAGATCTTGAGATTCTTGACAGAACTTAGGTCCGATCTTGATCATGTTTTTGACATAGGTTCTAGACCGATTTAGATCTTTGGCCGAACATGAAAATTATAGATAAATATCTTAAGATGATCTCTGTAAAATTTCATTAAATTTGGAGTTGATTTGCTATGTTAGATCTTGATAATCTTGAACTGCTGTATACGAATTTCGGACAGATTTAGGTTATGACAAAAATTGATGATTTTGACCTATTTCGGTAACTCGGATTGAAAAAGTTAAAACAAGAAAGTTGTTCATCTCGATGTTTCTCGATTTTAATGAATTTTGGAGCAAACTGAGGTTGACCGAGTCAAATCTTGAAACATTGTTGAAACGATGAAACTAGCCTTTAAGGTTTAAACGAGTAGAAGACTCTTTGAAAATAACGATATGAAATCTGGAAATTTAGGAAATCCCCTTTAAGAACTTGATCGTTAAAATTAGGGGGTGAGTGCTCTGCAGGGTGCCCTCCTAACGATTCACTTCGTGCCTATATGGACGATGGTGACCCCGCGCGAAAAATTTGAGATATGTTGCCAAAACGGCATGAGATATATAGCCTACACTCTCGTGAATATCCTTATGGGTTTCTCGAGGCTCCGGAGTGGTACTGGGTATGGCAGATACGGCTGCGGCCGCCGGTTTCCGGCTAAATTGACGAGATTGCGATGCAATCGTGAAATACTTGCTATATTATCTTGGGAGTAATGAGGATAGTTAATTATTTTTAATTGTTGTTCTTTAAATTATTAAATATTTTATTTAAATTACTTATGGCTTCATTTAAATTATTTATGAGTATTATCATGCTTTTATGAATATTAAATTAATGGCTTTTAAACCCTACGATCATGCATGTGTTAACTTGCTCAGTAAGTTGTGCTGACCAAACCATTTCATTTTCCTTTTTCCTTACAGAGTATGTGGAATGATCATGAGCTCATGCATGGGGGAACTATATTTTGCAAACTTTATTATTTAAATTCTTGCATTAGACATTAGAATAAACGGGCCTGTTTAACCCGTGTTTTGACCGTGTTGGTCGTATTTATATTTCCGCTGCAATATTATACTTAAATACTTTTTCCGCTGCGCTAGGATATTATTATTTTCGAGATTATATTGTATGGGCTGTTTGCAAATTTTTTCAAAGCTTTTAAATACTGAAATACCTAGCCTTGCATCTCTTTAGTAAGCCGGAGAAACCGTGTCTTAATAGGGAGGTGTGGCGGTGACATCCCGACCTGGGTGACCAAAAACCGGGGTGTTACAGGATACATCAAGGAAGACATCTATGTGTCTCAATCTGTTGGATTTGAATGTCATGATTATCCTAACCACATTTATAGGGTTAAGCGTGCTTTATATGGACTAAAGCATGCCCCTCATGTCTGGTATGAACGCTTATCTACAAATCTTTTGGATAGAGGTTATGAATGGGGTACAGTTGATAAAACGTTGTTCGTACAACGTATCAACAACCGTTTACTGTCGCACAGATCTATGTAGATGATATTGTTTTTTGTTATACTTCTGATGATCTTCGAGATTCCTTTGTTCATTCTATGCAGACTGAATTCGAAATGATCATGATGGGAGAGCTTACGTTTTTATTAGGATTGCAAGTCAAGCAAACTCAAGATGGCATTTTTCTCAATCAAGAAAAGTATATTGGTCACATGCTCCAAAATTCAAAATGGAATATTGCAAGGTTGCTCGCACACCTCTCGGTCAACATGACAAGATTACTAAGGACGAAGGTGGCATCTCCATAAATCAGAAGGTTTATCGAAGTATCATTGGCAGTCTTTTGTACCTAACTGCTAGTCTCCCTGACATTTCTTTTAGTGTTGGTGTCATTGCTAGATATCATTCCGATCCTAAGAGTCCCATCTCCGAGCTGTCAAGATGATCCTTCGATATGTCAAAGGGACTTCAGGTCTTGGTATATGGTATTTTAAACGATCTTCAATGGAATTAATCGGTTACACGGATTCTAGCTGGGTTGGTTGTTCTGACGACTGCAAATCAACCACTAGTGGATGTTTTTACCTTGGACAGAACTTGGTCAACTGGTATTCTAGAAAACAAAATGTTGTTGCTCTTTCTACAGATGAAGCCAAATATATACTGCTGCCCACTGGTGTACTTAGTTAATTTGGATGCGTCAAATGTTACTTGATTATGGTATATCTTTGGACGACTTCCTCATTCACTGTGACAATACTAGCGCTATAAACATCTCACGGAATTCGGTGCAACATAATCACATAAAACATATTGATATCCGAGTCCACTTCATTCGTAATTTGGTTGAAGATGGACTTTGTAAAATTCAGCACTTGGCATCGTTGGAACAACTTGCAGACATTCTAACTAAGACTTTGCATACATCTCGGTTTGAACTCTTGAGGCACAATTTGGGCCTCTGCTTCTCTCACTGATGGGCTTGCTCGTTTATGGGCCGATGGACTTCTCTTTCTATTTCTTACTCGGCCCAGGCCCACGGGATTGCGCTTAACCGGTTGAAGCGGTTTCCCTCTTGCATCATCATTAGTCTGCAACTCACTTTTGTAGGAACGGTCGTCCCCCATTCCTATTTTTTTGGCCTTGTGTCTCCACTTCTTTCTCCTCCATTTGAATTTCAAAAATGGCGGACAAAGCCAGCTCGTCCTCTCTACCTGACGAAGTTCTTGATGTCACTCCTCTCGCTATGGACGGCAGTGCCTATTGTGCACATCTTGCTACTGAACAATCTCTTGGAGAGGATCATTCCGAGGATGCTCAAGATGACATCAATGCTGCTATTGACTCCTATTTAGGCAATGATCCTGAGGCTCCATCCAAGGAGGGTAATACCCCTCATGAATCACAGGAGAATGTTGAGAATCCACCGGCCAGAACAGATCCAATAGCGGGTGTTCCGACAACAGAAAACCCTCAAACGGGTTCTGAAAGTCCGACACCTCCTTCGATCCCTGTCCCCGATGCTTCTCCCTCCATTCCAGTGCCCCCTGGTTCGAGTTCCCCTCTTTCGCCCTCTGCCGTTGCCACTGGTGAAGGATTATTGATGTTGGATCCCCAGTCCACTCCTCCGGCACACTCCGGCAATGCTCAACAGGATCCCTTTAGTTCCTCTCCAGCCCCTGGTGTTCAGACGCCACAGGAACAACCAAATCCTGTTGATCAGAATGATACCCCCCTTAATGATCTTCTGAGGCAGGTTCGCGAAAAGGGCAAACGCAAGGCTGCTCCTGCTGTGCCGAAACAACCTAAGAAGAAGAAGAAGAAGAAGCAAAAATCTCAGAAACGGAAGAAGTCAGTTCCTGTTCTGCAAGAATCAGATGCCCACTCTCCCAAGTATTTTTCACTTGAAGGGGAAAGGTATGTCGAAGAAACCCTTAAAATCTCATGGTTTCAATTCTGAAGAATGTTATGTGCATCCTTACTATGACCAGATTGGTTTCACTGAATACTTGGAGAAAAAACATCTATCTGTTTAGTCTACTTCTCTTAAACAGTATTCCCCTGACATTTTTCGTGAATTCTATGTTAATTTGCACCCTGAAACTTTTGATCACGTTACCCCTTGGTATTGTAAAATCTATCTGCGAGGAGAGTTGGTTGATCTCAATCCTTCTGTTTTTCATGAGTTGTTGGAACTGCCAACCAACAACGATATGGCTAATCCCTTTGATCTGTTAGATGTTGAGTTAGCCACTATTGCTTCCACTATTTCTTCCACTCGAAAAACAGCTTTTGGTCAACATTCTATGAGTCCATCTGATTTAACTATGAAGTTCAATTGTCTTTTTCGAATTGGTGCTTCGAATTTTCTGCCTAATTCTAATGCTAGCCAACTTAGTTCCACTATGGGCAAACTGTTGTACTCCATTGACGAGTGCCTTGAAATTCTCAACTATAGTTACCTAATCATTAAACATATGTTGAGGTTTACACGGGACAAAATTGAGAAGAATACTCAGTTACCTTAAGCTGCCCTTATCACCATGTTTGCCAACTCTTGTCATTTGCTGACTTCATCTGAGATTTTCATCAAAGTCAAGAAACACTTGCCCTCTAATAAGCTGAAAGGTCTTCACAATGACTTCAAACTTGGCCCTCAGAAGCTTGGATCGTAATTGGTGGACCACATTCGGGCAGAATTGCAGCAAGTTGAGAAAGAGTTGGGTGCTCTGAATGACAGGCAGATGGGGCTGAAGCGGAAGGTTCGCAAGCTGATTACTCTGCTCCCGCACTCCTTTGATGCTCCACCTGAGGGGGAGGCTGACTCTGACGATACTCCTTGATCTTCCAAGTACGGGGGAGTACCAGTGGAAGGAGACAGTTGTTTGCACTACGTTGGGACAACTGCTTGCCAGTTATGGACATTGTTCTGTTTTTCTTCTGGACTTCTGGAATTCTGGTCTGTACCTAACTTTATTTGGCTTTAGATTTCTGGCTTATTTTGGATGCTCTTGCTTTGGATTCTGGATGTTGTTATGAATGTTAGTGGATATGCCTATTCTACTTTGCTCTATATCTCATGGAATTTATGGATTTTTGGGTATGGTTTTGCTTATCTATTTGATACATCTTGATGCATGATTTTTGAATGGTATCTGTTCTGTAGTTTCCACTATTGTGACTACTTGGCCCGATCATCTCCACAAAGGGGGAGATTGTTAAGAAAGTTTCTAGATTGTGAAGATGTTCGCTAAAACTGTCGTTGTTGTAACATCTCTTCAACAACACATGTATTCTTCACTGAAAAAAGTACAGAAAGTACAGTGACGTGGCAACTTCCCTTAACAGGCTTTTAGGGGTTTTGAGATGGGCCTAAACAACTATAAATACCTGATTTCGTCCTTGAGGTTTAGAATGTACTCCCTGCCGCATTTCAAGACGATTTACAGAGCATTTGAAGGTTCCTTCATGCAACTATGGCCTAAGGAAAGCTGAAGAAGGAAATCCCCCCAGTTTGTTGTCCACAGAAGGCAGCAACAACCATCCTACAGCTGGTATAATTCTTGTTCTTCTGCCTGCTGCATTTCTATGGGGATTTGAGTTTGTGTTTATGTATTTCTTGGCATATCTCTCGTAAACACAATCTGTATTTAGACTGGGTGTATTACCACCATCGCGCTTAATATGTTTTTAGTAGCTAGGTTCCACAAATACCACTTTAGCATTTCTAGTGAATTGATTGCATTTGGGTAGATAAGGTTGAGGCTCCCATGTGTTTCTCTAGTCTAGTTGGGTAGATAAAGAAGTTCACCGGAATGAAAGGAGGTGTAAAGTGAGTTGATCTGTATTCAACCTGTTTTGTGTAATCTATTGAAAACCTGGCTTGGAGCCCTCAGATGTAGATCAGTGGATGGAACTGGGTAACCAAATCTTTGGTGTTCTTATGTTTATTTCTGCACTCTGTTTGTGTTTGTCTCTGGTTGTGATTTGCAGGTTGTTGAGACTTCGCTCAAACAATGTATACAGGGTTTAATCTACTAGTTTGGGCCTGTCAATAGTATTAATAGTTTATATAATACTTGTAATAACTAATTAACTATATAAAAAAAAAGTGGATAAAGTCAATACTTACTATTTTAATAAATTTTTAATTTTTTCCTATTTATTTGATCAAATAATTCATTTTAAGTCCCTAGGCTTCCAACGGAAGGTTGGAGGTTCGATCCCCACCAGCCCCCTATCCCTCTCTTTTGTTCCCCTTTGTAATTTGTGTGGCATGAGCTCTCTCCACCCCTTTCCCAGGCCTTCAATGGCTCCTCCAAAAAAAATAATTAATTTTAATTATTTTCGAAGAGCGATTATTTCTAATTATTAACTAACTACATGAATATTTCTAATCTCTTTCACAATTTTTTTCAAAAATATTCATTAATTGACCGTTAGTTGCAACCCATTTCTTTTTTTCGCTTGGAAAGTTGCAACCCATTTCTAATATGTTTTTCCGTTTTTTTAATATTTATTAAAATAAATAACTTAATATTTTCATTATAGTACATGATTTTAATTAAATGTAGTTTAGAAACTTGGATAAATGTATTTGATAAAATAAATGATAATTAAATAAAATGAAGTGGGTCCCTAAA
Organism: Hygrophila difformis; assembly: GCA_030278955.1. NCBI lineage: Eukaryota > Viridiplantae > Streptophyta > Magnoliopsida > Lamiales > Acanthaceae > Hygrophila > Hygrophila difformis. The sequence goes on from JAOANR010000010.1 coordinate 24,659,350, forward strand.
TACCTTACTTTTTAGGTAGAGCTGGTTTGTTTTAGAGGTATTTGTGATTTTTTGGCGTTGGTTTGGACTTGGTTACTTATCAATTGGGTGGTATTAGTAACTACTAATCTTACTCAAATCTAAGAAATACCTTTGGTTTTAGAGTGTTTTGTAGTAATGTGTGGAAGTAAAATTTAATTTTTTTTAAAATAAAATAATATACTCCCTCCGTCCCATATTATCTTCTTACTTTCTATTTTTGGAACGTCCCACATTTATCTTCCTACCCCAAAAAGGGAATTTTTTTTTACTAAAATGTCCCTACATGTCCATATATTTACAGAAAAACCAATTCTTAATTTTACTAACAATTGCACTACAAGACAAAAAGAGACAAATTTACCCCTCAAAAAGTACACATGAAAATAATAAAATACAACTTTCTTAAACTCCGTATCTACAGTGTCGAAGAAGATAAATATGGGACGGAGGGAGTAATATTTTAAAAATGTAAATGTTTTATTACATAAACTTAATTGGATTCTGTATTTTCCTAACACTTATTATTGGGAAAAATTGTAACAAAAAATATTGATAAAGAGAGAGACCGTCCATAAAGGTGTAAAGTAAAATATCTATACTAAAAATGTTTATAACATAAAGAGGTAATAACTAAAATAGGCCACCAGAAGGAGTCATTTCCAATTTCAGGCCACGATATTTTGATTTAGGAAAATAGGCCATTAGAAGGATTTCGGGCCTGAATTTAGGCCATTGGGCTGGAATTCGGGCTGCGATGGCCTAAAAAATGAAAATGACTCCTTCTGGTGGCCTATTTTAATTTTTTTTCAATTATATTTTACTTTATGTAATTAAATAAATAATACTCATTTTGTGTCATTATTTATGTCCTAGTACTTTTTTTTTTCTTGTTCCAATATTTTTATTTTAAAAATAATTAAATATTAATCGTCAAACTTACTCATCACCTTACATTAATAAATAAATATATTAAACTTTCAAATTACCCTCTACCATTAATAATTCCAATCCACCCCACAACCACCTATCAGTAAATCACACATAAATAAATAAATTAAAATTATAAACTCATTAAAATCATATTATATAATTTTTAAGTTACTTTTTTTATCACTAATATTGTGACGAATGGAGTAATATAAGAAATAAAATAAATATTAAATTAAATATATTATAAAATAAGTAAAACAAACACATATTCAAATAAATTATAAAGTAAAAAATAAACATGTTTATTATAAGTATCCCAAAATTTTCGGATATGGTACTTTATGTAGGGATAATTAGTATTACATACAAGGATATATTAGGGTTAAAAAATGTAGCTTAAGAATTTATATAATGTGGTTGTAATGAATTTATAATTTAAATTTATTTATTTATGTGTGATTTACTGATATATGGTTGTAGTTGGATGAGAATTATTAATGGTAATGAGTTTGAAAGTTTAATATATTTATTTATTAATGCGATATGATGAGTATATTTGGTAATTAATACTTCATCCAGTCCTTTTTATTTGACACATTAGGAGTTTTGTTACTGTTCATTGAGTAACTTTGATTCGACTTTTTAATACAGTTATATAGGACAAAATAGTCAAGTGAGATCTTGTTAGATTCGTCTAATCGCATAGATTTAGAATATCAAAGTTTCATAATTTTTACTTGTACGTAATTTGATTTATTGAAAATGTGCACAGTATGAGTATTATTTATTTTAATTAAATAAAATAAAAATAATTAAAAAAACTAAAATAGGCCACCAGAAGGAGTCATTTCCACTTTTAGGCCATCGCAGCCCGAATTCCAGCCCAATGGCCTAAATTCAGGCCCGAAATCCTTCTAATGACTATTTTCCTAAATCAAAATATTGTGGCCATAAAGTAGAAATGACTCATTTTGGTGGCCTATTTTAATTATTACCTCTAATATAAATAATGTATGATAAATATTCACTATAATTTACAGGGGATAAACAACTTGTTAGAGTACATTATACATTATACATTATACAGTATATGATGAAATATATTTCATCTTGACATATCAGTATAAAATTTATGGCATATAGATCAATATATTTTTCTAATTTTGTTCTTTAACTGATTCAACCCAATCAATTTTATTTTATATTACTTAATTTATAAATTTACAATAAAATTTGTGAAATTCTAATAAAAATTATTTTGTATTATTTTTTATTTTACCTTACTTAATTTATAAATTTGCTGGATATTTTTGTAATCATTGCTTAATTTATAAATGACAATTCTTCAGTATTTTTTTGTCTTTTAAATTTTACTCTATTTTATCTTTAATTTATAATTTATTAATATTACAATTCCAGTAATCTTAAAATCTATATCTATATATAAAAAAATATACGTTATGAACAGTAATCTACTCTTATCATTTCTCTCTCACAAAAATCCCCTTATGAACAGTAACCTACCTATTTTCTCAACATTCATTTTCTGCACGCAATCCGATACACATTTCAAATGATCAATAATTCATCAATAACTCAAAATGTGTACAGGAAAAAATTCTAAAAATTTGATATTTTAAAACCACATGATGAGACGAATCTAACATGATCTCACTTGACTATGTTTTTTCTTATATAGATGTTGTATAAACATTAGTCAAAGTTGAATAATAAACAGTAGCAAAAGTCAATTCCTTTTCACTATTAAAAAGAAACATTGTGCACTTTCAAAATATAGGAGACCGAATTTGAGTGAAATTCACGTTGGATAATTTAATTTCATTAATTATTATATGTAAAGAATACTACCAAATAAAAGATGTAACAAAAACTTTATGGGTTGATAGTTGAATAGTAACAATAGCAAAAATCAATCCATTTTCACTATAAACATGAAGAAATTATATATATATATATATATATTAAAAAATAATGCATTTTTAAAATATAGGAAAACCAAATTCGAGCGAAATTCACATTAGATAATTTAATTTCATTAATTATTATATATAAAGAATACTACGAAATAAAGGACGTAACAAAAACTTGATGGGTTGATATTACTTTTTTTTGGCTGAATAACCTATACAGATTAGGAAAGAGGAGGTGGTGGGAGCCAAATTCCACACAAATTACTTATGCTTTGATATTATATTTATTCTTTAAATATAATTTCAATATTTGTTATTATTCTTAACCAATACTCTATTAATTGAAATTATAGTTAAAGAATATATATTGTAAATTACTAATAAGTACTTTAAAATTGATATTATATTCATTAATGAATAGCAAATATTTATTTTAGATAAATTAAATAAATTAGATAAATTGCAATACGGTAATAAGTTGATGGAACTATAGTCATTTTAATTTATCATTGGATTCATTTACAAGAGTATTTCTTATATTTTTAAATTTAATTTGGAAATATCTACATGTTTATAAAATTTCCAATATCTCAATGCTTTAGAATGTGAACCAATATCAGTAATCAATTATCGAGTACAATACGATTTCACGTACTTTCTTTGTCAATGTATAACATTAGAGTCGTGATGTAGAAAGGTTTTTATCTTTGCTTTTTCAATTTTTTGGTCCTATTGTTTGTAGTATAAGTATTTTTTTAAATACTAAATTGTAATATATAAATATTGGTAATGACATATGTTGGTCGATTTCTTTACAATGTATAGATATACTCATATAATACTTAAAATAGTTTAAGAAAGTTGGAGAATGTAATCGACATAATAAAATTAAATAATTTTATTTATTAAATTGGATATTTTATTCATGTTATTCATAATTCCGCCCATTGGGCGAGGGAAATACTAGATGTTATACAATGACAGAATCAACCTATTGTCCAGCAAAAGGATCAACCTATTGAATTAGATTAGAATAATTTATATAATATATAAAAATAATATCTCATATGAACAATAACCTACCCTTATGAACAGTAACCTATCAATTCTCTTTCACAAAAATCCACTTATGAACAGTAACCTAACTATTTCCTTAACATTCACTTTCTGCACGAAATCTAATACACTTTCCTAATAATCACTAACTCATCAATAACTCAAAATATGTACAGAATAAAATTCTAAAAATTTGATATTGTAAAACTGCATGATGAGACGAATCTAAGGAGATCCCACATGACAATATTTTTTCTTCTATAGATGTTGTGTAAGCATTAATCAAAATTAGATAGTAAACATACAATAGCAAAAGTCAATCATTTTTTATTATAAATAATGAATGAATAATATAAAAGCATAATGCACTTCCAAAATATAGGAGAGTCAAATCTGAACGAAACTCACAGTAGATAATTTAATTTCATTAATTATTATTGATAACGAATACTACCAAATAAAGTATATAGTAAAAACTTTAATGGTGTATTCTTTAAATATAATTTTAATATTTGTTAGTATTATTCTTAACCAATACTTTATAAATTGAAATTAAAGTTAAAGAATATATGATAGATTATTAATTGGAACTTTATATATTTATATAATATTCATTAATGCATAGCAAAAATTTGTACTGGATAAATTTTAGTAAATTAGATAAATTGCAATACGACAATAAGTTGATGAAACTATGGTCATTTTAATTTGTCAATGGATTCACCATAATAGTATTTCTTATATTTTTCTAATTTGATTTGGAAATAATTAATCTTTGTGAAATTTCTATTTTTTTTCAACACTTTAGGGTGAATCAATATATCAATAATCAATAATCAAGTCTTTTATCTTTGCCTTTTCATTTTCTTTTATTCTTTCAACTATTGTTTGTATAATACTCCCTCCGTCCCACTCCAAGTGTCTTGTTACTGTTGGGCACGGGAATTAAGGCAGAGTTGGTTTGTGAGTATATGGTGGGGTCCACATAGTGTAACACCCCGGATTTCAAAACAATTAAGGCCGGGATGCTACCGCCACACTTTCCCAATCAAGCTCACCATTGGCTAACTTAATTGGAGAAATGCTAAGGCTAGTCGTACCATTACAAATAATTTAAAATAAAATAGGACTTTATTCAAAAGAAATTAAATGCGCGGAAACGTTCAAAACATCAGGTAATGCATAGTCTCAAAGGTAGAGTCATGCAAATAATAAAAATGATAGTAAACGAGAGAAAATTTAAAAACGTCTTTTCAAAATGTCCCATCCCTCATGAAGTGAAGTGCTCGTGCTCATGCCTTTAATCCTGGAAGTCTGAAAAGAAAAATTTAAAAAAAAATAGGTTGTCAGTATGAATTACTGAGTAGGCTAATCATGTTCCCAGTTACAATATTAAATTAAATTTTTTTTCTTTGCAATATATTCTTGTAAGAGTAAGAAGAATTATTGAAAATAATGAAGTTATAATCGCCGCCGTACTAATAAGACATCACGAGGACACCCAAACATAATATCATCCATAACATCAATATCATAGGTGAGAACAATTGTCTCACGGGACCACAATCGGATCCACGGTTATGTAGCGGACCCTATACAGACTCACACCGGTGCCCACGTATAATCCTAAAAATAGAAATTATACGGGAGTATAGACTCTTGCATACCGTCTAGGCCTTTTTCAATAACATGAGCCATTTTCGGCAACATATACAATTAAGGGCATTCAAAACTCGGACTCCTAAGTACTTTGGCGAATGTAGATATCTTATAAAAGAGTTCCTTACATTTCTTTATACATATTTAAAAGATATCAATTAACCATGTCACAAGAAAAACATACGTTCACAAATTCTGGAAACGATGGGTTTAATATATGCGACATTGGCATAAAAATTCCATAAATTTTATTATAACCCAAAAAATTACCAAATTTTTTGGTTAGAATCCTCACTGAACGATCTACCACATTCATGTTTTATACTTTCACCGATTTTGACTTTAAGTTGCGGTAAAAATTAGATTTTACACAGAAGTACAATTACGTCGACCGCAATACGCTGTCTTCGAAAATAAATTCTAGAAAAATAAATACTTATCCAAAAATTCTGAAATTTTCAGGTTAGTCTCCTAACATGATTATCTACAAATTTTATGTTTTATGTTTTTCCTAATTCTTATTCGAAATTAACCCAAACTACAGATTTCTACAGGGCTTCAATTCTGTCCCGAAAAATCCACAGGAGCAGATCTAGTAGAAAATTCATCTAGCAGTGATAAATACCTTCAAAAATTCTGAAATTTTTACCATGCATTCTAAAGTCATAGACCTACAATTTTTCAGTTCATCAGATTTCGAAATTCATAGAATAGCATAATCGAAAAATTCATTCTTTCCAATACTTAAAATCTGTCACAGAACTCTATACAAATGAGAGTTTCCCTAACATTGATTTTTCGAAATTTAACATCAAAAACATAATATAGGGATGTAGATTAACCTACCTTAGTGTGGTTCAAGGGATCCTACAGCAATCTTCTCGCCTTAAGTCCTACTCCTTTTTAATCTCCTCCGTTCCTATACCGAACAACCGAAAAATCGTGAGAACCCGAAACTCTAAAGGAAGAAGATCTGGAAACGATGGGTTTAATATATGCGACATTGGCATAAAAATTCCATAAATTTTATTATAACCCAGAAAATTACCAAATTTTTTGGTTAGAATCCTCACTGAACGATCTACCACATTCATGTTTTATACTTTCACCGATTTTGACTTTAAGTTGCGGTAAAAATTAGATTTTACACAGAAGTACAATTACGTCGACCGCAATACGCTGTCTTCGAAAATAAATTCTAGAAAAATAAATACTTATCCAAAAATTCTGAAATTTTCAGGTTAGTCTCCTAACATGATTATCTACAAATTTTATGTTTTATGTTTTTCCTAATTCTTATTCGAAATTAACCCAAACTACAGATTTCTACAGGGCTTCAATTCTGTCCCGAAAAATCCACAGGAGCAGATCTAGTAGAAAATTCATCTAGCAGTGATAAATACCTTCAAAAATTCTGAAATTTTTACCATGCATTCTAAAGTCATAGACCTACAATTTTTCAGTTCATCAGATTTCGAAATTCATAGAATAGCATAATCGAAAAATTCATTCTTTCCAATACTTAAAATCTGTCACAGAACTCTATACAAATGAGAGTTTCCCTAACATTGATTTTTCGAAATTTAACATCAAAAACATAATATAGGGATGTAGATTAACCTACCTTAGTGTGGTTCAAGGGATCCTACAGCAATCTTCTCGCCTTAAGTCCTACTCCTTTTTAATCTCCTCCGTTCCTATACCGAACAACCGAAAAATCGTGAGAACCCGAAACTCTAATTGGTATTGCGTTAGCCTTAGTATTGTTGCCTTCCTGTCTTCCTGTACATCTAGTTAATAAAATTATTAATAATAAGTTATTGCGTTAGATGTCGGATCCGAGATTGGTGAACACCATCGTCGACCTTGTCGCAATGCGTGGCGAAGATGCACGTTGTCGTCGTGCCATGGAAGATCTCATCCACCAGGTGGACGAGATTCGTCGCCGCCAGCTTGCTCAAGAAAGGGACAATCGCTGGAAGGAATTTGGTCAGCGCCTAGAGGCATTGGAGAAGAACTGCACTCATCTGCGAGAAGCTAGCAAGGCTGCTTGTCGAAGAATCGATGAACTGAGCGATTATGCGGAGCGAGATCATGCGACCATTGAAAACTTAAGGCTAGAGAATCGAGTGGGGAATAGAAGAATCCGAGAAGCCGAGTTGGAGATACGTCGACTTCGAGCGATGGTTGGAAAACTACCCCCTGGCCGAGAACCCTCCAATGGGGCTAGTGGTTCTAACGACCCAATTCGACGCCGCACTCCCAGCCCGCGTCATCAATATGACAGAGAACGCATGGAAGAAGAGGAGGAGGACCCCAAGGAGTATTCCGAGGAGGATGGCGATCCCAAATGAGGATGATGAGTAGCTGTTATGTGGAGCTTCCGTAGTATTTTTGTCATCGCTAGTTATAGACATACACCTTCCCGTTTACTCTGGCATATTAATTTTGCTTTAGCATCTTTCCTTTTCCTGAATTAAACCTCTTTTTGCTGAACGAGTTAAACAAGTTGCTGCTCTCAGAATTTAAATCATGAGCCTTTGCTTTAAGTCTTCCTTGTCTTTAATTAGATTGATATATCCATACTTAAATAGGATGATACGGGTGAATGTGAAGGAAATTTAGTAGCTTAATGCTCTGACAAGTTGTTTCAAAATTTAAACACAGAGGCAATAAGTTATGGAGTTGTTAAAAATTGAACCTGTCATCAACCTTCTCAATTCCTTTATTCCTAGATGACCGATTAATGAGAAAACTAGATTGTGAAATCACATCCCTCCACTTGTTCTCATAGGAAACGACCTTCTGGAAATTATATGAATTACTGGAAGTTATATGACATATTCATAATATGGACTCTAAAGATATACTGAAAGTCACAGCATATGTTTCATTTTCATATAAAACTACTCCAATTCCCAACCTGCTAGCACCTGTGATCTGACTCAAGGGACTTCACAGTTAGATAAAAATCATACTTCATAGACGAATCCGGGGTTCAGTCCTTAAGAAAGAACATAAGGATGGGTTAGTGTCATGATCTTGACAAGGTAGTAGCTCAACTACTTACCATTCAGATACATAATCTAAACACCAACCACTCATGGGCTGTAGCATAGGTAATGTTTTAGTTCCTATTTGAAATAGAGCTTGAAAAACAAAATATATATATACAAACATATATATATATGTATATAATATTAATAAAATAAAATAAATGATGTAAGCACATAAACTGATTGAATAAGTTTCAATTCAACCCATGTAATAGAGAATGATACGATTAGAAGAAATATATCCGTACTGTTCTTATTTTAATTCAATATTTTCAATTTGTTATATCTATATATATATACATATATATATATATATTACTGATAGTAATAATCAAATTGGCTGCTCCGTATCCTGTGGAAAAAGCTATATCTGTAGGCATGTATAATTAGAATAATTTTAATTTAAATGAATAGATAAATAGATCACCCATTGCTGGAAATGAGCACAATAGATCTTTATTTTTATTTTAACTAGTTTATGGTACACCTAATAGATCCTAATAACAGTTAAGTTCCGGTTGTTATGTTACTGATGCTTTTGTCTTGTAAATATATATTACTGCTAGTACCACGTAGCTCCATTTTTGTTTATGCCAATCGTGTGTGTTGAACTATGAGATTTCTCTACCTAATAACATTGCCTTAGTTTTAAGACCACTTTTGCCTTCACTCCCTAGTAGCGCGTTTACGTAACTAGTTTCACCTTTCAGAATGCCGCCCCGTGGAAGGCCTAGGAAGTACCCCAATGTTGGCCAAGTTAACAATGAAAATGCTCCCAACGTGGCAATTGGGCCTCAAAACTTGAATCAAGGGGCCGTCCCTAACGACGTTACTGGCATGGGAAACATACTTCCAAATGGGAATCAAGGGGTTAATCAACCCAACGTACCTGCTCCTCGTGCACCTCAGCACGTGAATCAAGAGGCACCCCAAGGTCAAAACATCCCCAATGTTAGAGATCTACCACCGCAAAACCCCGATGAGCCCAACTTTGGGAATGCTAATGAGCGACTAAGAACGATTGAACAGATGTTGATTACTTTGGGCAATGCCCAACTCCACCAAGGTCAAGCTGCTGCAGTTGCCGCTGCACCTCCACCTCAAGCTCGGATGAACTATCTCGCGGTAGTAAGTCAGCATAACCCTCCACGTTATGATGGTCAAGAGGATCCTGCTAAGTTGGAGGATTGGATTCGCACATTTGATAAAATACTTGAAGCAACTGGGTGTCCTGAAGCAGAAAAAGTGCGCGTCACTGCTTATCATCTAAATGGCGATGCTGATGAGTGGTGGAAGAATCGTCAAGAGGAGTTGGAAGAGGACGATGAGCCCTACACTTGGGGGGAACTGAAGGAGGCAATGCGAGATCACTTTTATCCCATGAGTTTGAAAGCTGAAAAATATGAGGAGTTCCTAACTTTAAAGCAAGGAACTATGACTGTACAAGAGTACTACACAAAGTTCAAAGAACTTATAAGATTTGCTCCTCGCCTGGTCCCCACTGAAATTGAGAAAGCCCAAAAGTTTGAGATGGGGCTGAATCTTACAATTCGAGAGATTGTGACGGGCACTCAATACCAGAATCTGCAATCCGTCTACATGAAAGCAGTAGCAGTTGCTAGAGTTCAGCAATTGAAGAGGAAAGCTGCTGGAGAAACTAGCAGAGGACCACCAACTCACGACAGAAGGAATCGCTTTCAGCAAGGTAACAATGCTAATAATTTTGGAGGAAGGCGGGGACGTCAACATGTGAATCAGACACCTCACAGAAACAATGGAAATAATGGAAATCAAAGGAACTTTGTTCCACCACCATGCCCGCGCTGTAACAAGCGCCATTTGGTCAAGGAATGCCCCGCACCGGGAGCGTGCTACAGATGTGGTAGGGGACAACATCACTATAAGGATTGTCGAACACGGATTGATCAGATAATCAAGAGAGAAGATTTGGCGAATCCCCGAGGAGGGAATCAACAGAATAATCACAATGGACGTAATGGAAATAACCAAGGACCGAGGCCACAACAGAATCAGAATCAGGGTAACTGGAATAATGGAAATCGTGGTCAACAAGGAAATCAATGTGGTGCAGCAGGGAGGTTAAATGTCATCAACCAAGCCGACATTCCGGAGCATGCCGATGTGTTAGCAGGTACTTTTATTGCTTTGAATGTACCTGTTAAAGTTTTATTCGACTCTGGCGCTAGTTGTTCCTTCATTTCTTCAAGAATCATAGCGAACTTAGATCTACCTGCGCCTGAATTGATCAAGTTAGGAATTCAACTGCCTTCGGGTGAAGTTGTATCGTGCTCTGAACGATACAACGGAATCCCCATAATCATCAAGAACTTAGAATTCTTCGCGAATCTAATTAAGTTTGAGCTTAAGGATTTTGATATTATATTGGGTATGGATTGGCTAACTCAATACAAGGCGGTAATCGAATGTCAAAAGCAAAAGATTACCTTATCGAAGAGTAGGGGCAAGAAGGCGATATACTACTCTCAACCTCCGAGACAAACTGCTAAGGTAGTTAATGCCTTAAAGTTTAGTACTCTAATCAGAAAGGGCTACCCTTTATATGTTGGTTATGTATATAACCTCGAAATGGAGCAGAGTAAAATAGATGACATCCCAGTCGTTAAGGAATACCCTGACGTATTTCCAGAAGACATTCCGGGGATGCCACCACAACGAGATATTGAGTTTACCATCGATCTGGTGCCCGGAATCGAACCTGTGTCCAAAGCACCGTATCGTATGGCACCACTCGAAATGAAGGAACTTAAAGACCAACTTGAGGAGTTGTTGGGAAAAGGGTACATTCGACCCAGTACCTCACCGTGGGGAGCACCCGTGCTTTTCGTTAAGAAGAAAGATGGTGGTTTACGACTCTGCATTGATTACAGAGGGTTAAATCAAGTCACCGTCAAGAACAAGTATCCTTTGCCGAGGATTGAAGACCTCTTTGACCAATTAAAAGGAGCTAAGGTATTCTCGAAGATTGATCTGCGGTCGGGATACCATCAGCTACGAATTGCAGAGAAGGACATTCAGAAAACAGCCTTTCGTACAAGATATGGCCACTACGAATTTGTAGTGATGCCATTTGGACTAACCAATGCCCCTGCTGTGTTCATGAACCTGATGAATAACGTGTTCCGTGAAATGTTAGATAAGTGCGTTGTTGTGTTTATCGACGACATTTTGATATATTCGCGGGACGATGACGAGCATACAAACCACCTTCATCAAGTGTTAAAGAGACTAAGAGACCACCAGTTATACGCTAAGTTGTCCAAATGTGATTTTTGGATGACAAAGGTGGCATTTCTAGGCCACATCATTTCAGCGGAAGGAGTTTCTGTCGATCCGGCCAAGATTTCGGCAGTAACCGATTGGCCTGCTCCCACGAGCCAGACGGAGGTAAGAAGCTTCCTTGGATTAGCTGGATACTATAGGAGGTTTGTCCGAGACTTTTCAAGAATCGCACGACCTCTAACTCAGCTACTTAAGAAAGGCTTGAAGTATGAATGGACTAAGGAGTGTGAAACAGCCTTTCAAGAGTTGAAGATGAGGCTTACAACCGCTCCAGTACTCGTTCTTCCATCGGATAATGAGGATTTCGAAGTGTACAGTGACGCTTCGAAGGAAGGATTAGGATGTGTCTTGATGCAGGAACAACGAGTTATCGCATACGCATCTCGACAATTAAAACCTCGTGAAGAGAATTATCCGACGCATGACTTGGAATTGGCAGCAGTGGTGTTTGCCCTCAAGATTTGGCGACATTACTTGTATGGAAGAACATGTCGAGTCTTCACTGACCACAAAAGCCTCAAATACATATTTACACAGAAAGAGTTGAATATGAGGCAAAGACGATGGTTGGAACTTATAAAAGATTACGACTTGGAGATTGCATACCATGAAGGAAAGGCTAACGTCGTGGCAGATGCATTGAGCCGGAAAGCTCAACATACACTGAGCACATTGATCTTACCACCTCAGTTGTATATGGAGTTTGTGAGGTTGGATGTAGAACTAGTTCAGCACGGCACGGTGGTGAGTACCATCAATTCCATGACAATCACGTCACCCGTGTTAGAGGAAATACGTGCAAATCAACCCGGAGATATTAAACTGGATAGAATAAAAGAGAAGATTGCCGAAGGTAAAGCAGCGGGTTTTGCTATACACACAGATGGAAGCATTCGCTTCAAGGGAAGGTGGTGTGTACCCCAAAGGTGCAGTGAGTTGAAACAGAAATTGATGGAGGAAGGTCACAACACCCCCTATTCGGTCCATCCGGGGGGTGATAAATTCTATAAGGACTTGAAAAAGGTCTATTGGTGGCCAAGGATGAAAAACGAGGTAGCTGACTTCGTATCCAAGTGCTTGACCTGTCAGAAGGTCAAAGCCATCCGTCAAAAACCACTTGGACTAATGAAGCCACTGGAAATCCCGAGTTGGAAATGGGAAAGCATTTCAATGGATTTCATTTCTGGACTACCACGGTCACCAAAGGGAAATAATAAGATTTGGGTGATTGTCGATCGACTGACAAAAGCGGCAATATTCATTCCCATGAAGGACACATGGTCCATGGATCAACTTGCACACGCTTATGTCGATAATGTCGTTCGCAGACATGGAGTCCCCCACGACATCATATCCGATCGAGACAGTAGATTTGTCTCCCATTTTTGGACAAAAATGCAAGAAGCATTAGGGACTCAAATCAAGATGAGTACAGCATTTCACCCCATGACTGATGGCCAAACCGAAAGGACAATTCAAACGTTGGAGGATATGTTGCGGGCGTGTGTTTTGGAGTTCAAAGGGAGTTGGGAGAGCCACATTCCATTAATTGAATTCTCCTATAACAACAGTCACCATGCCAGCATAGGTATGGCACCATTTGAGGCATTATATGGGCGGAAGTGCCGAAGTCCACTTTGTTGGAATGAAACCGAGAATCCGGTGATAGTTGGACCGCAACTAATTACGGACATGGCGGAACAAGTGAGGGTGATACAACAAAAGATGAAAGCGGCCCAAGATAGACAAAAGAGTTACGCCGATGTTAGACGGCAAGAATTGGAGTTTAATGTAGGAGACAAGGTCCTGTTGAAAGTCTCACCAACGAAGGGAGTTATGCGTTTTGGAAAGCGGGGCAAGTTAAGTCCCCGGTACATTGGACCATACGAGATCCTTGAACGCATTGGCACCTTAGCCTATCGGCTAGCACTACCGGTGCAACTAGCGCGTGTCCACAATGTGTTCCATGTATCCCAACTGAGAAAGTACATCCATGATTCCAGTCATGTACTCCAACCGGATGTTATAGAATTGACTGAGGACTTAAAGTATGAAGAGGTTCCAATTCAAATCCTTGATTTCAAGGAACGAGCCACCAGGACCAAGACTATAAAAATGGTGAAAATTTTATGGTCTAATCACGGAGTTGAGGAAGCAACTTGGGAGCTGGAATCGGACATACGTCAGCACTATCCAAACCTTTTCCAAAATGACACCGAGGAAGTTATGCGGACATAACAGTCATTTTAAGCAGGGGAGGATGTAACAACCGAAAAATACCGAGAGTAGAGGTGCGTTACAATCCTCGCTACATTTTTACCCCTATTTAATTTTTACCATTGAATGATAGGCAACTTCGAGGACGAAGTTTATTCTTAAGGAGGGTAGACTGTAACACCCTAGATAATTGTTAGACTATTTAATTGTTAGATTATATATATATATATAAAAAAACATAGTAGTTAATATATAGATTATACATTTAGATAATTGTTAAGTTAATTATTAAACTCCCTATCCAAGAAATAGCCAAATTTTAATGTAATTAGTTATGTAATTGGACCCCTATAATTTTCTATATGGCTCGGCCTTATCTACATTTAATAGCATCTCATCATATCAAGTTTCAACCAAATTTCTCTCAACTAATTAAGTCCTCACACGGCACTCAAGTTGTTGGTCTAACAAAACATTTTCCTTGATTACAAATCTGGTACCAAAAAAAAAAAAAAAAAAAAATTAATAAAGATAATAAAAAAAAAAGAACTAAATTTAATAGGATTGAAAAGTTATAGCATTCAGTTTCAAATCTTGGGAAAATTTGATAGTATTGAATATATGATATGGAGATAGTTGGAGTAAATCTTGGGAAGATTTGACTCCCAAGTATGCCGACCATAAACTCTTTTTAAACCCATTCCCATCATCTTCCTATTATTGTTGCTGTTTATACGTACAAAAAAAAAATATAATAGAGATCTAGATTTTCGAACGTTCTTGGCAAGAGGATCGAGTTCCCATCTGTTTACCAGCACCTAGGACGTCTCTCCCTTCATACAGAAACCTTGGGAGGTGGTAAATTCTGTCCAAAAAAATCCACAGGAGCAGATCTAGTAGAAAATTCATCTAGCAGTGATAAATACCTTCAAAAATTCTGAAATTTTTACCATGCATTCTAAAGTCATAGACCTACAATTTTTCAGTTCATCAGATTTCGAAATTCATAGAATAGCATAATCGAAAAATTCATTCTTTCCAATACTTAAAATCTGTCACAGAACTCTATACAAATGAGAGTTTCCCTAACATTGATTTTTCGAAATTTAACATCAAAAACATAATATAGGGATGTAGATTAACCTACCTTAGTGTGGTTCAAGGGATCCTACAGCAATCTTCTCGCCTTAAGTCCTACTCCTTTTTAATCTCCTCCGTTCCTATACCGAACAACCGAAAAATCGTGAGAACCCGAAACTCTAAAGGAAGAAGAATACCTTACTGATTTTTTTTTTTTTTTTTTGGACAGAATTTACCACCTCCCAAGGTTTCTGTATGAAGGGAGAGACGTCCTAGGTGCTGGTAAACAGATGGGAACTCGATCCTCTTGCCAAGAACGTTCGAAAATCTAGATCTCTATTATATTTTTTTTTTTGTACGTATAAACAGCAACAATAATAGGAAGATGATGGGAATGGGTTTAAAAAGAGTTTATGGTCGGCATACTTGGGAGTCAAATCTTCCCAAGATTTACTCCAACTATCTCCATATCATATATTCAATACTATCAAATTTTCCCAAGATTTGAAACTGAATGCTATAACTTTTCAATCCTATTAAATTTAGTTCTTTTTTTTTATTATCTTTATTAATTTTTTTTTTTTTTTTTTTTTTTTTTTGGTACCAGATTTGTAATCAAGGAAAATGTTTTGTTAGACCAACAACTTGAGTGCCGTGTGAGGACTTAATTAGTTGAGAGAAATTTGGTTGAAACTTGATATGATGAGATGCTATTAAATGTAGATAAGGCCGAGCCATATAGAAAATTATAGGGGTCCAATTACATAACTAATTACATTAAAATTTGGCTATTTCTTGGATAGGGAGTTTAATAATTAACTTAACAATTATCTAAATGTATAATCTATATATTAACTACTATGTTTTTATATATATATATATATATATAATCTAACAATTAAATAGTCTAACAATTATCTAGGGTGTTACACATAGTTGTTGGAGTGGAAAATTATTTCTATTTATAGAAAGAAGACATTTGTAATGGGACATCCAAAAATAGTAAGTAGGACATTTGGAATGGGACGGAGGGAGTAATACTTTTAAGATACTAAATTTTAATCTATAAATATTAGTCATGGCATATATCTATTGGTAGATTGGTATGCAATGTATAGATGTACTAATTTAATGCTTAACATTGTTTAAAGAGTTTCGAAAATGTAATCGACATAATAAAATTGAGTAATTGTTAAATTGAATATTTTTTATTCATATTGACCATATTTCCGCCCATTGAGCGGGATAATACTAGTAGTATATAATAACTTATCAAATAAATTTGGAACACTATATATTATAAGTGAAAAGAGAATATTATTTTATTAAAATGACCCACTACAACCTAAGATGTCAAATTCATGAATAACACTCTTTAGTTATAAAACGTGTTTCAAATTATAAGATTTTAATATTTAGTTCTCCAAACCCCTATTTTCAATATACTTCTAGAATTTTCACATATATTTATTTATTCATACCTATGTGTTAGGGATATTTTTAGTATTGTGAAGATGTTCGTCATTTTGGCCGTTGTTGCAACATCATGTCAACAACGCTCTATTATCTTCACTGGAAAAAGCACAGGATAGTACAGTGATGTGTCATTTCCCCTAGCAGGCCTTAGAGGGTTTTAGATGGGCCTTAAACCCATATAAATACCTGTCTTCGTCCTTGAGGGTGTATGTGTGTGAAGAGCCGCAATCACAGTCGAGTTTACAGAGGATTAACAGCTTCAAGAGCTGTGATTATGGCGTTTTGAGAGCTGCTGAAGGAAAACCCCCTGGTTTACGTTGTTTGCAGAAGGTACCAACAACCATCCTGCTGCTGGTATATCTTTACCTGTTGTGTCTTCTACAATTCTTTATGGGGTATTTAGGATTGTGTTTAGGCATTTCTTAGATCATTGATTTGTAAACACAATCGGTGTGTATTGTAGGTGTCTTAGCACCTTTGAGCTTAATTTGATTGATTAGCTAGGTTCATCAAACACCACCTTAGTACCTGCCGGTGAATTGTTTGCATTTGGGTAGATAGTTGATGCTCCCTTATGTTCTTCCTAGTCTATTTGGGTAGATAGGAGAGTTCATTGGAATGTAAGGGTATGTAAGGTGTGGTTGACTCTCGTTCAATCAGTTTGGTGGAGATCTAGTGGAATCCCTGGCTTGGTGCCCCCAGATGTAGATCAGTTGATCGAACTGGGTGATCAAATTCCTTGTGTTCCTATTTTCATTCCGCACTCTGTTTCTTGTGTTTGCCTCTGGTTGTATTTTGCTGGTTGTTGAGACATCGCTCAAACAACTCTTACAGGGTTTACATATCCGCGTCATCAGGATCAGCTGCAAAGTTCCATTTGGTGGGTCGCCTACTGAAGATGTTCCAACTACTGAGGAACAACCATCTCGGGTTGATACTGATGATATTCCTCTGGATGAGATTAGGAGATCACTTCGTGAGAAAGGGAAACGCAAGGCTGTTCCGACACCGTCCAAACAACCTTCGAAGAAGAAATCCAAGAAGGGCACTCCTAAGAAGAAGTCTGCCCCTGTTCTCAAGGAATCCGATGCCCATTCTCCTCTGTATTTCTCCGCTGATGGAGAAAGGTATGCCTTGGAAACCCTTCACTCTCGTGGTTTCATATCTGAGGAATGTTATGTGCATCCATATTATGATCAGATTGGTTTTTCTGAATATCTAGAGATGAAACATCTTTCTGTTTGGGCTACTTCCCTTAAGCGTTTTTCTCCTACTGTTGTTCGTGAATTCTATGCCAATTTGCATCTTGATATCCTTGATCCTGTTTCCCTTTGGTACTGTAAGATTTATCTTCGTGGAGAGTTGCTTGAATTTACTCCCTCTGTTTTGAATGAGTTGTTGGAACTTCCTACCAACACTGATATGAACAACCCCTTTGATCTGCTTAATGCTGAGCTAGCTACTATAGCCTCTACTATTTCTGCCTCTAAGAAATCTGCTTTTGGTAGACGTGCTATGAGTCCTTCAGACCTTTCTATGAAATTCAATTGTCTGTTTAGGATTGGTGCCTCCAATTTCTTACCTACATCCAATGCTAGCCAGCTTAGTTCTCACATGGGTAAATTCTTGTATTCCATTGATGAATGTCCTGAGATCCTTAACTATGGTTACCTGATCATTAAGCATATGTTGAGGTTCTCTCATGACAAAATTGAGAAGAATACCCAATTGCCTTATCCTGCTCTCATAACCCTGTTTGCCCATTCCTGCCACTTGCTTGCCTCTAATGAAACTTTCATTAAAGTCAAGAAACACCTACCCTCTGATAAGCTTAAAGGTCTTCATAATGACTTCAAGCTTGGGCCTCAAAAGCTTGGATCAGCTCTAGTTGATCACATCAGAACTGAGCTGCAACAGGTTGAAAAGGAACTAGGCATTCTGAATGACAAGCAGATGGGCCTGAAGAGGAAGGTTCGAAAGCTGGTTGCCCTACTTCCACACTCTTTTGATGCTCCAGCTGAGGGGGAGGATGATTCTGAGTGTACTCCCTGATCTGCCAAGTAAGGGGGAGTGACAGTGGATAGGATTGCAGGATTGCCGATTGTTTCACTGATGTTGGAACAACTTTGTGTATTTCTGGTTTTTCAGACTGGATATTCTGGTATTCTGTAACTGGTGGATTTTTTTGGATTTTCTCTGATCTGTTATTACTGGATACTCTCATGGATATTGGTATGGGATTATCGTTATGAATGGATGTTTTTGTCTATGCCTGTTCTTCTTCAGCTCATATCGTTTGTGGCATGCTTATTTGTTGAGATTCTATTGCTCTCTGATTTTATTATGACTCTCTGTGCTTTCTCCACTGTTTTGACTACTTGGCCCGATCATCTCCACAAAGGGGGAGATTGTTAGGGATATTTTTAGTATTGTGAAGATGTTCGTCATTTTGGCCGTTGTTGCAACATCATGTCAACAACGCTCTATTATCTTCACTGGAAAAAGCACAGGATAGTACAGTGACGTGGCATTTCCCCTAGCAGGCCTTAGAGGGTTTTAGATGGGCCTTAAACCCATATAAATACCTGTCTTCGTCCTTGAGGGTGTATGTGTGTGAAGGCCGCAATCACAGTCGAGTTTACAGAGGATTAACAGCTTCAAGAGCTGTGATTATGGCGTTTTGAGAGCTGCTGAAGGAAAACCCCCTGGTTTACGTTGTTTGCAGAAGGTACCAACAACCATCCTGCTGCTGGTATATCTTTACCTGTTGTGTCTTCTACAATTCATTATGGGGTATTTAGGATTGTGTTTAGGCATTTCTTAGATCATTGATTTGTAAACACAATCGGTGTGTATTGTAGGTGTCTTAGCACCTTTGAGCTTAATTTGATTGATTAGCTATGTTCATCAAACACCACCTTAGTACCTGCCGGTGAATTGTTTGCATTTGGGTAGATAGTTGATGCTCCCTTATGTTCTTCCTAGTCTATTTGGGTAGATAGGAGAGTTCATTGGAATGTAAGGGTATGTAAGGTGTGGTTGACTCTCGTTCAATCAGTTTGGTGGAGATCTAGTGGAATCCCTGGCTTGGTGCCCCCAGATGTAGATCAGTGGATCGAACTGGGTGATCAAATTCCTTGTGTTCCTATTTTCATTCCGCACTCTGTTTCTTGTGTTTGCCTCTGGTTGTATTTTGCTGGTTGTTGAGACATCGCTCAAACAACTCTTACAGGGTTTACATATTCTGATTGGGCCTGTCACTATGAGAAGATGTCAAATTCATGAATAACACTCTTTAGTTATAAAACGTGTTTCAAATTATAAGATTTTAATATTTAGTTCTACAAACCCCTATTTTTAATATACTTCTATAATTTTCACATATATTTATTTATTCATACTTATGAGATGATGATGATATTTTCAATATACTTCTAAACCTGGAAATATTATTTGGTATGAGTATATACATGCCAAGAAAATTTTCAATTTATAATATTAATGTATGGTCCATCTCTTATTTAAAAAAAATAAAAATAAACAAGATTTTCTCCCCCACTTTTGGTTCCATGTTTAAAAAATTTTCATTTCGGTCCCGTTAGATAATTAGTTTTTCCACATTTGGTCAATCACTACAAGAAAAAAGGGATTTACCGACCCGAATTTGGGGTCGATAACGGGGGGATACGGGTCGTCCAGCCTGTTACCGATATAACACTCCGAAAAATTTTAAATAATAATAATAATAATAATAATAATAATAATAATAATAATAATAATAATAATAATTATAAAAATAATAAAATTTTAATTAACAAATAATCAATTTTAATTTTTAACTAGCTCAATATATATAAATATATATAAATGACTTTTGTAAAAATATTGGAAGATGATTATTTAAGTTGTCTTCTATATAGTTAATTAGAACAAGTTGGCTAGGACCATTAATTTATAAATACCGGGTTTAATATTATTAAACATTAATCAAATTATAACTTTAAGCCCGTATCAATGAATTAAAGATATTAATCCATTCGAGTGTTGAAAAATTATATTTTTTCGAACTACTTAAGTACTACTTAAGTAACAATTATCCCAAATTAAGGATTCGGAGCCTTTAATTATTTGATTATTGGTGCCAAATTAATAAATAAAATTTATCCCATTAAATCCGTAAGTTTAAATTTTAAGTGTTAAGAATTATTAAGTCCATAGTTTAGATTAATTAGTTGGTTGGATAAAATTGGGCCAGTAAATTGTATGACCCAACAAGTAAAAGAAGAGAGCAAAAATAAAAGCCCAATACACAAACCAATTAGGCCCAATCCAAACCCTGGCCCAATCCCTAAACCAAACCCTAACCCTAAAAAAGAGCTACTGCCGCCGCCCCCAGCTCCGGCGCCGATCTCGCCGCCGGCGAGATTCCGGCGAAACTCCGGCCGCCCACCATCTCCGGCCAACACCTCCCTTAAAACCCAAAAATCCGGATCTCGAGCCATCTCCGCCACCGCCGGACGGCAACCCTTCACCACTATCTATTTTCCACAAAAGTCCGGCCACAGGTGCCGCCGCCTCCACAGCCACCATCTCCGCCGCCGAGGCCTCCCTTCCCATATCCGGCCACCAACCACAACCACTGCCTCCGCCGCCTTTTTTTTTTCCCATCTCGAGCCACCACCCGCAGCCACTACACCACCACCATCTCGCTTCGCCACCACCGCCCTCCTCTATTCTCCCGCCACCGCGGCCACAGCCGTCGACCACCACCACCACCATTTTTCAAATCCCACGGCCACCGCCGCTCTCTTTTCCGGCCAACACCACCATCCGCCACCTCTCCATCTCCCTCCTCCGAGCCACCACCCGCAACCACCACAGCCACGGCCGCTGCATCGCCACCACCACCCGCGGCTGCCGACACTAAACCACCACCACCACCGATACTCCTCCTCAATCCCCAACAACAAACCACAATCAAAATAAAAAAAGAAGAAGAATAGAAAGAGAGAGAGAGGTCCGAGAGTGAGAGAGGGAGGCAACGCCGCTGCCGCTGCCGCCTGACCGCCGCCGTCGCCGCCGCTCGCGGCCGTCGGTTCCTGCCGCCGTCGGTTCCTGCCGCCGCTGTGGTGGCCACCAAGTCACCATCCCCATCTTTTTTTTTCCAATCCAAATATTAATCAAAACCACAAAACAAAGAAAAAGAGAGGAAAAGAGATAGAGAAGAAGAGAGCCATTGTCGGCAACCAGTCGCCATCGCCGCTGTCTCCATCGTCGGTAACCGGTTGCCATTGTCGTTGTCTCCATCGCCGGGTGTGGACAGATTTAGTGTGGGCATGGGCTAAATAAAAAAAAAAATGGTGGAGGATGGGGAAGGGAGAGGTAGACATATGTATGGTAGTGGGGCTACTAGTTTTTTTTTTTGTATTAATGAGGAAGACTTTGTCTATAAAAGACTATCCCCAAACCCTTTAATCAGTTCACCTCCACCTTCCCAACTTTTCAGTATTGATATTTCATTTCCAGCGATTTTATTTATTTATTTTTTTTTCTTTTCTTCTTCTTCTTTTCCATCCTGTAAGGTTAGCTATTAAGTCATTTTAGTTCTGCCATTTTGAGAGCAGTAGGAAGATTTCAGAAATTATCCGGTAAGAATTAATAGAATTGAAAAAAAATGTATAGTTATTATTTATTCTAAAATACTATTATATTATACTAAATTAATGTTAAAATGTTTACTAGCCAAATAGCTGAAAAAGGAGTATCTGCTCGTAGCCGGTGCGTGTGTCATACCCATTTCGCCACGGTAACTGTAAGTGGATTTTTACTCTTTGGAGTAAGCCCAAATTTATTTTAGCTTAAGCATAAATTAAATACCGCTTTATTATATTTTAAATTTATGCTTATTGCTCCCTACTGTTTTTGGATTATTGGTATGCTATTTTTAATGTGCCTTATAAACTATTGCAACAATTCCTATGATTTTGGGAATTCCATTGTTACGGGGTTGGAACTGTGTGTGGATCTTGCCACCACCGCCGCCGTTGTGTGCATACAATGCCACTCGGGAAAAGTGGGAAAACGGAACGATACCACTCCTTATTCCAAGTGGATGAAGGAAATTTCCTACCTTTACCACAACCCTTGAATGCGCATGTGAGACTGGGTATTCGATTCACGAACCCCTCTCAATAGGCATGTTGGCTGAGATAATTATATTTCTCGGTAACACATATTGTTATATTGTCTGTTCCCGGGATTAGATTAATATTGCATTTATGTTCACAATATTCTCGTTTTAGCATACCATTACCATAACTGTTATTTTTAAATCATTTCTGCAACCCGATCTCCTCCGGGAGTAAGGGTCTACTTACTCAGCGATTATTTTTCGCTGACCCTACACTTTCATGATCCTTTTCAGGTTTTGACATATGTGAGGACCAGTAAGCATTTGCATCATCGGGCACGGTTTAGGTTATTTTAAATGCCTTTATCTTAAGTATAAGTGATGTATAATATTTTGAACCTCCTTGTCGGGGCAAACAACTTGGCATATGATCTGTTATTAACTCGAGGTCGTATAATTTGGGGTGGTACCCACTTATGTAAGTTTCTACGCCCCAATACTTTTAATATGCAACGGACGATGGTATTCTTCAAATTGTATGGTAAATTTCCCTTTTTAAACCAAGAATATCTCTTATCTTTTTACATAGTTGTCATTGAGCTCTTTTAAGAGACATGTTAACTTATTTTTGGTCACTGTGCCAAAACTCCTATTTAAAGCTCATTTTATACGTTATAGTGTTACGAGCTTTCTTTTTCCGAAAGTCTTGTGCAACACTATTATTGACGTATTATTTAAACTCTGAAATTCCGAGATCACGATATATGCTCAATAGTTAGCATATATGTTCAACTCCGAATGACATGTAAAATGATGTGAGCTAGCCTTAGCGTATTCCGGGTAGTCCGGAATACGTGGCGGCACCGATCCCTTGTTCCCACACTTTGCTTCCGTTGTGCTTTTAGGGAAAATGGGGGTGTTACAGTTTGGTATCAGAGCCCCTTTTTTTTAAAAAATAAATAAATAAATAAATAAAAAAATAAAAAAATAATAATAAAAAAAAATTAATTGATGGTGACTTTGAAAAAAGTGATGCCCGTATTGAATGGCATCTTTGAAAAAGTGGAGATAGTGGGTGGCATCAGAGCCCTTTTTTTAAAAAAAAAAATAAATAAAAAAAAATTAATTGAAGGGAATCTTTGAAAAAGTAGGAGATACTGGCAAGTCTATGGGGTGTCGGTAGAATAAATTAATTGAAGGGCATCTTGAAAAAAAAAATTAATTGCTGTTTTCTTTTGGACTGTCGGTAGAATAAATGAGCTGTGTGTGGGGTGGACGGTCTATCTGATTGTTTTCTAGTTGGGTGTGACTTTCAAGCAGTGATGTTTTCCTATGTACATGTATGAGTTCATGAATAAAACTCTTTCTCTAAAAAAAAAAAGAATAATAAATAAATAAATAATAATAATAGTGCAACTAAATTGTTCAAAATTTTGCACGAAACTATTTTGAATATATATAAAATATGCCAAGTACTATTTTTTTAAAATATATTTTGGGATGGGAACACACACATATGCATATAGACACGAGAAGAAATCTTTGCTTAGGTGTTTATTTATATTTAGATTTTCTTTTCAAATAGCGTAAAAATAATAATAATAATAATAATAATAATAATAATAATAATAATAATAAAATAAAATAAAATAAAATGAAATATTAGATATGCGTGAACATGAAAAGATTTAAAAGGGATTTTATAGGTAATTATTTTGTTGGTAGGCCATGATAGATGAATACACGGTGGGTCATGCACTGATTAAATAAATTACTTCACTGTGATAGTGTGTTATGATAATAAGTCATGGTATATTAATAAATAAAGACCCACGTCAAATTCTCGCGATCATGAGATAATAAATTTTTATATAAAAAAAAATTAATTAAGCTTAGAATTTAGCGATAGCATACCTAAATAATAAATTCTATCAGACTTATAGGGTTTTGAACTACTGATTATAATGCAAGATTTTTTTTCATGACCACATTATGTGGCTTCGAGGACGAAGCCTTATTTTAAGGAGGGTAGACTATAACACTCCGAAAAATTAAAAAAATAATAATAATAATAATAATAATAATAATAATTATAAAAATAATAGAATTTTAATTACAAATAATCAATTTTAATTTTTAACTAGCTCAATATATATAAATATATATAAATGACTTTTGCAAAAATATTGGAAGATGATTATTTAAGTTGTCTTCTATATAGTTAATTAGAACAAGTTGGCTAGGACCATTAATTTATAAATACCGGGTTTAATATTATTAAACATTAATCAAATTATAAATTTAAGCCCGTATCAATGAATTAAAGATATTAATCCATTCAAGTGTTGAAAAATTATTGTCTAACTACTTAAGTACTACTTAAGTAACAATTATCCCAAATTAAGGATTCGGAGCCTTTAATTTGGTGCCAAATTAATAAATAAAATTTATCCCATTAAATCCGTAAGTTTAAATTTTAAGTGTTAAGAATTATTAAGTCCATAGTTTAGATTAATTAGTTGGTTGGATAAAATTGGGCCAGTAAATTGTATGACCCAACAAGTAAAAGAAGAGAGCAAAAATAAAAGCCCAATACACAAACCAATTAGGCCCAATCCAAACTCTGGCCCAATCCCTAAACCAAACCCTAACCCTAAAAAAAGAGCTACTGCCGCCGCCCCCCAGCTCCGGCGCCGCTCTCGCCGCCGGCGAGATTCCGGCAAAACTCCGGCCGCCCACCATCTCCGGCCAACACCTCCCTTAAAACCCAAAAATCCGGATCTCGAGCCATCTCCGCCACCGCCGGACGACAACCCGCCACCACCATCTATTTTCCACAAAAGTCCGGCCACAGGTGCCGCCGCCTCCACAGCCCGCCGAGGCCTCCCTTCCCATATCCGGCCACCAACCACAACCACTGCCTCCGCCGCCTTTTTTTTTCCCATCAAGGAGCCACCACCCGCAGCCACTACACCACCACCATCTCGCTTCGCCACCACCGCCCTCCTCTATTCTCCCGCCACCGCGGCCACAGCCGTAGACCACCACCACCACCATTTTTCAAATCCCACGGCCACCGCCGCTCTCTTTTCCGGCCAACACCACCATCCGCCACCTCTCCATCTCCCTCCTCCGAGCCACCACCCGCAACCACCACAGCCACGGCCGCCGCATCGCCACCACCACGCGCGGCTGCCGACACCAAACCACCACCACCACCGATACTCCTCCTCAATCCCCAACAACAAACCACAATCAAAATAAAGAAAGAAGAAGAATAGAAAGAGAGAGAGAGGTCCGAGAGTGAGAGAGGGAGCCAACGCCGCTGCCGCTGCCGCCTGACCGCCGCCGTCGCCGCCGCTCGTGGCCGTTGGTTCCTGCCGCCGCTGTGGTGGCCACCAAGTCACCATCCCCATCTTTTTTTTTTCCAATCCAAATGTTAATCAAAACCACAAAACAAAGAAAGAGAGAGGAAAAGAGATAGAGAAGAAGAGAGCCATTGTCGGCAACCAGTCGCCATCGCCGCTGTCTCCATCGTCGGTAACCGGTCGCCATTGCCGTTGTCTCCATCGCCGGGTGTGGACAGATTTAGTGTGGGCATGGGCTAAAGAAAAAAAAATGGTGGAGGATGGGGAAGGGAGAGGTAGACATAGGTATGGTAGTGGGGCTGCTAGTTGTTTTTTTGTATTAATGAGGAAGACTTTGTCTATAAAAGACTATCCCGAA